>VRLP01009989.1:0-10971 GCA_009660295.1 Lophius piscatorius
TGGAATGGACTGGAGCCTGGAGCGACAAGTAAGATTTTATTTTACACTTACCAGAACAGAAGCTATATAGTTTCCTCTCTGCTGAAGACGTCCATAAGAAACTTTTTTGTCATTACAATTATAACTTTACCTTCAATCTTCATGCTGTAACCTGCACACAGGTTGACCATCAATGCCAGACCTTTTTCCCACATCCAACATGAAGTCACAGTCCATTTGACAATTTTCAACCCTTCACACTTACACATGGGAATCAAACCTGCCTTGTGTGGAAAGAAGGAAGCATGTGTTAAGTCTCTTACGTAAACATTCAAAAGATAACTCCAATTCGTTTTACAAGGAGGAAACTCTTTTACTTGAATCTGCAGTAAAAAAAAAATTCTGCACATAATGGTGTTTTTTGAAGGTAGGAAACCAAAACTGTTAAACTCTTTCAAGGTTAAAGTGCCAACTTTTGGACATTTTGCAAATTTAAAAGTGTTTATTTTAATCATATTAAAAAAATTGGAAATATTTTGGTTGATCATTTTTTTCAGATGTTTGAAAACAGCAGGACTCTGTGAAGGACAATTTTGATCATTTGGTCTTTGACTCGGCCGGTTCAGAAGGAAGTGTCTTAATGTGTATTCATTGGATTGACATGAAATTTACTACATTCATTCGATAATGAATTTGACTTTTGATCATCAGGCTTTTCCTCGCATATCACCAAAAGCTCATAATTTACATTCTGGTTTATGGTCAAATACCCCTTTGAGCTAACTTCATTATGTTAACCTCAGCTTGTGTCTGATTAGAAATGTTATCATATTAACAACATGGTAAACAAAAAGTCCTGGCAACTACGTCAGAACAGCTTGTGTTCTGATTAATTAGAAATGTTAGCATGTTAGTCACAGTTAGCATTTTAGCATGCTTGATATGAAGTAACAGCTGGTAAAGAAAAATAGACTTATCAAAATGGAAAAGGGAAGTAAAAACCAACAATAATTATCAATATTTGTTGTAGAAATGCTCCAGTAACAAACATATTTTATTTATTTTCTATTTTAAATCCTCAGCTCCAGAGAGTGGGATAATGTTGATCGCTCTGTCAGAAATCGACTACAAAACCGCAGCGAGGACGGTGAATTTTGGTAAGTCCTATCGTGCTTGTGACTTGTCAATATTACACTCTGGCGCGTGAAGTCGGGGAGTGGTTTATTCGGAAATCCGTGTCTTTAAACATTACTAAACTAAAAAACTGTATTTTTCATAAAACATGAAACATGTCATTGAGTGGGGACGGTTGTTTTTTTTTTATTTATTTTTTTTTATATTAAACATTTATTTTTTTCTCCTTTTTTCAGAAAAAGATTCAAATTTAGATTGTTTGTTTGAACTTAACTTTAAAACTACTATGTACTGCATATGTACAAAACTAGGCCTACACTGACACCAAGGCACCGAAAGCCCCCAATCCCCTTCGTGTACAAGGAATTCCACTGATTGAACTCCTCAAATTCCTCAATTCCTCCCTCGGTACTGTGTCGTAGACTTTCTCTAAATCCACAAAGACAATGCGGCTCCTTCTGGCCTTCTCTGTACTTTCTCCATCAGCACTCTCAAAGACAACATCTCATCTGTTTTGCTCTTTCTTGGCATGAAACCATACTGCTGCTCACAAATGATCTGTCCAGATGACACACCAAGAACCTTCTTACATGTCTCTCTTACATTTGCTTACATTCATTTGCTCTGGTTGTCCAGTTATCTGGTAGTTCTTCACAACCACCCATAGCTGTTTCAACCCATCCCCCTTTGGCTCTACCTTTTCTCTTTCTCCTCATCTCCTCTATGCCAACTTGCCCATTGAAGTCTGCTCCAACTACAACTCTGTCACCCCTGGGAAAACTCTCCATCACCTTACTTTACTCCAGAAATTGTCTTTCTCTCTAACTCACAAGCAGCTGTGTGGCGTGAGCGCTGACAATGTACATCATCACACCTCCAATTTCTATCCTCATACTCATCACTCTTCCCTTCCGGAACACTCTTCATATACTCCTCATTCAGGATCAACCCTGAATATTAATATGGCATGGGTTTATACAGTGGATGCCCTTCCTGACACAACACTTCCCATTTATCCGGGCTTGGGTTTGGGACCAGCACTAGAAGTAAACTGGCTTGTGGCCCGATTGTAGCAGGGTTACATAAAGGCCAGTTCTTTATTTCTGACATTAAAATTGGAGTATAAAAAATTTGGAGATTAAGCTCCCCCTATTGTCAGAAATAAACAATTGACCTTTCCCAAAATCACTCCAGTTTTTCCTCATACTAAGGTCTATGGGGGTAAGTAACTTGAAAATGATCCATGAAATAGTTTTTGAGTTATTGCATTGAAACGAAGCCTCTGCAGCGTTGGCAATGATGATTCCATAATATCCCCGACTTCTTCGGGGCTATAAATATTGTGCATGAACATCAACCGTATGCTAAACTAGTGCCTTTTCCAATTTAGATAATATAACAATTTGTGTCTGTTTCCATGACAGCATTTTACACCTGTTCTTATTAAAAAAGAGTTTGTGTTTTTGTAGCACTCCTTGTAAGCTGCATACCGTTCCGTTGACAACATTCTTTATAATAGGATGGTTTAGTTCTGGACCCAGATGTAGACAGAGACAGGTGAAAAGATAAGAGGTGGCATTGTTCGTTTGTAGAGTAATGGGATGCTGAGTATCTGGGGTGTTTGGAGGGTGGCGTGTTCAATGGAGACTTAAGGCAGGACGGGTCCGTTAGAAGGAGTTCAAAAGACAAGACAGATTAACTGATATTACATCATAGGAATAAATGTGTATGTTTAGTGAGAGAGGAAACGCAGTTCTAAGACAGAAGGTGTTCGACTCACTGCTTGTTTGATATGTTGATGTTCTTAGCAGGTTTCATACTACATTTGAAATTGGAGCATCATTTTTCAGCTGTATCTAAACAATGCTCAACTCTTGGACTTCATAGTGGAAAAAGAGCAGTGTGATTCTGCATCGTTTCAACACTGCGTCTATTTTTGTCTCTCAGGATGTCGTTCAAGGACTTCCTGCGTGAGTTCTCCCGCCTGGAGATGTGCAACTTGACGGCTGATGCCCTGCAGAACAACCAGATTAAGAAATGGAGCACCTCTAACTATCAGGGAGAGTGGAGGAGGGGCAGCACTGCTGGAGGCTGCAGGAACTTCCCAGGTAGTAGATGGGAATGTGCATTATACTTAATGAAGGTTGTTCCACACCGTCACTTCATTTTGTTCCTTAATTATTGCTGAATATGTCTAGCTTTGGTAAAATCAGTTTTTGGATCACATGATGGATTAAATTCTGTTCCAGAGCAACTTATTACTGCTGTTATGTTTGGAAGTTCTGAGGGGTAGAAAAATAACCTCCCTTATAAACCACAACTAAATAAAGTGGCCAAAATTTTTTGGAACTTCCATACCATGATTGAAAGCATCTATAGAAGTGTTATCTAGACCAGTGGTTCCAGCACTTTTTTCAACAAACCTTTAAATCTTCATTGTAGCCAAGTGTCCCAAGTTTTTAGCTTTTAGAATTTTATTCTGAAAATAGGCTGACTTAAAGTTTCATTAAGAAATATAAAAAATAATGCAGAAAAAGTTTAATTTTAAGTCAGAATTAAAAAAGATAACCCTATTTGTTTTCAGTACATTTAAAAATTCTGAATTCTTTTCGAATTTAAATTTTTAGAATTTAATTTTTTCAAAATAAAGCTGATTAAGATTTAGAAATAAAAAATGAACGTGATAGAAACGTTTTTTTAGTTTTTTTTATTCTGATTTATTCAGATTTCTGACTTTATTCTCATTAAATTGACTAAAATTAACATTTTGAAAAGAAAAAAAAATCGTTCAGTCCTAATCCTCTTCCTCATCGGACTTATAGTTTTATTTTGTATTAAGATTATCTCCGTAAAATTATTTTAGAAATTATGCATGCACCGATATTATTCAAAATAATCTCAAGTACCCCTTGAAGTATCCCAACAACATTGTTTTTTTTTTGCAAATTACTATATGAATTAATGTATGTATATATGAAAATGTTCTCTGCCGTAATGTCAAATTAATACCAAAAAAAGAGAAGAACATCTGACCTTCTCTTCGACCCTTTCTTTCAGCAACCTTTTGGCTGAACCCTCAGTTCAAGCTCGTGCTTCAGCACCCAGACTCTGCTGGCAATTCAGACTGCAGCTTCCTGCTTGGCCTCATGCAAAAGGACCGCAGGAAGAAACGGCGAGAGGGCGAAGACATGGAAACCATCGGGTTTGCCGTCTATGAGGTTGGTGCTTCTTGTAAAACCTATTCCAGCTTTTCGCATGCAGGAACTCTAACCGTAACCATCCAAAAGAGTTGTTATTTCACTCTGAGTTTAGTCTAATTTCCCACATGCTTTGGACAGAGGATTAGGAGAATGTTGGGACACATGATCCGCTGACTGAGGGGTCAAATACCTCTGCCTCAGCAATGAGTGGGAAAGTTTGTGCAAGGTTCAGGTACACCGGATTTTTGCGGGAGATGGGAGATGACAGTCTGATTTGGTTCATGTTTTGTCCATACCAAAGCTAGTTATTACTATAGGAACATGTTTGAATGTCAATGTGCCCATATCATACCCATACCCATTATAACCCATACTATGTGCCACTTAATTGGCATGAAGGAGTTGGACACAGCAAAGTAAACCTGGCCAGAGATGTTAGACCATGTGCTTACGATATTTTAAACAGACCCTTGATTGTCTCTCATGTTTTCTCTTATAGCCAAGGATATTTCTATTACAGTATTTGTAATTAAAAAGGTTATACTGGAACATTCATTAAATTGGTTTGTGTTTTTCTGGCACAAACCAATAAAGTTGCAAAAGATATAAATTGCTTTCACGGTCCAGGATTATTTTGAATTTTCCTATAATTTATAAAGCAATTCTGAGGAGATTTTATGCCTTTCTGAGAGCAGAGTGGTTACTGCATCTATGCATACGGAACCGTTAGTTTCCTGTTTATCCCACAAAAGCATTATTACCCCTGCCAAGAACGCCATGATATCCCTGTGACCCCAGTTTTTTTTTGGTTTGTTTTTCAGCAAGATTGCGTCTTATCTGCTGGATGAATTTCAACGAAAGCAGGAAAAATAAATAAATAAACCATTACATTTTGGTCCAGATCCACTTTTTTAAACTTTAATCAATAGGACATTTAGCCTGATTATACGAAAACTGTAAGACTGATTTCCACGAATGTTTGTCAAGCGATGAGTGATGGGTCAGACAAGCTAAACAGACAGCCTTCTTTACACAGTGCCAGTATATAGATTTAACCATCATCAGTCTAATGACACGTCTGCTTGACCAGTCAAAATAGACAACCCCCACATTTCCGTAAATACACTAAATGACACTAAATGCTTTAGTTCAAGCAACTTATTTCCCGAAATGAGCAACACTTGTGACTTGTTTCATGATGTTTAACTGCAGCAGTGGAAAAGGAGTTTCTGAGCTTGTCCGAGTGACGGATGATTATATTTCATAATGTAATGTTTCAGCATTCACAGAATTATTTCCCTGAATACTTCCATCGTAATCTTTCTCTCTGTCCTTCACAGGTTCCAAGGGAGGTATGTTTTACTTCTTTCTACTCTTGTCATTCAAATGGAATCTGACCATAATGGGATTCAACCTGATGAAATGTGTTTACTTTTATAAAGATGAGAGTTAACTCTCCTTTCTTTCTCAGTTGGCGGGGAGGTCAGGGATTCACCTAAAGCGTGAGTTTTTCCTCACCCACGCCTCCAGCGCTCGCTCAGAGCAATTCATCAACATGCGGGAGGTCAGCTCGCGATTGTGCCTGCCGGCTGGGGAGTACGTCATCGTCCCCTCCACCTTTGAGCCGCACAAAGAGGCCGATTTTGTCCTCCGGGTTTTCTCTGAGAAGCCTGCTGACTCCGAGTGAGTGTCAAGAACATGAAGGGTGGTTGAGAAGAAACGGCAATTGCACTTCTGTGCAAATTGAGAAACAAATTTTTCAGATCTACAAGAAATTTGTATGATGAATGTAACTATACTGTATATTGTAAAATAAACAACATGGTTATTTGAAATCTTTCCTACCTCCTTAACAGGGAGCTTGATGATGACATTGTAGCAGATCTTCCAACAGAGGTGAGAGGATGAAACTGGAGAACTGAATCGCAGCATCTGATCACTAAAAGTTAAAGAAAGCTAATTTGTAAATTTTTGATTTTCAGACTCCGCTGAACGAGAGTCAGATCGACTCAGGATTCAAGAGCCTTTTCAGACAGCTGGCAGGAGCGGTAAAGCTCACTGTGGAGAAATGGTTCATTTTAAAACCGGCATATTGAATTATGTGACCATCTGTGTTTGTGCCAACAGGACATGGAAATCAGTATCACGGAGCTGCAAACCATATTGAACAGGATCATCGGCAAACGTTAGTCACTGTAGTGGAATTCTGTAGTGTTTCGCTCATAAGTTGCTGAAATGTAAAAATGTTTCAACTCTGTGTCTTGTCTTCTCATGCTGACAGATAAGGACCTGAAGACAGACGGCTTTTCAAAAGAATCTTGCCGTAGTATGATAAACCTCATGGATGTATCCTTAAAATCTACCAAAACACAATCCCAGGCACATCCACCTTTTAGGAGAACCCGGGTTTGACTCACAGCTCATTGGAGGATTATAACTCGGGTGTGCTGGGTAGATGAAGTAGTAGAAGTTTTTTTTGTTATTTCCCCCCCAAAAATATTATAATTAAAAACATATTATTGTAATTATATGTTTAGTGTAAGTTATTATTGTTCTTGGGTTAGGGTTATTATTGTTGTTATTGTAATTGTTTTTGAAAATGGCCTTTATTCTGTTGGTCGTACTTGTTGATCAGGATGTATGATTGTTGTTCCCTAACTCCCCTGGTCAGGTGGACGGCAGTGGAAAGCTCGGCCTGATAGAGTTCCACGTACTCTGGGAAAAGATTAAACGATACCTGGTAAGAGGCCAAATAAATATGGATTCTGATTAACGGTCGGCAGCTATTACTTACTTGATTTCTTTTTTTCCCACATTTCTGTCTGTCATTTCATTCATTCTGTATCTCACCATGTCAGACTATATTCAGGGAGTTTGACTTGGACAAATCGGGCACCATGAGCTCCTATGAGATGCGGAGGGCTCTTGACTCTGCAGGTACAGTTCCTTTTCCTTTCATGATAAAGGAAATAAAACATTAAAGGTCAGGCGTTTTCAACCTTTTTTCCACTGCTGGGTAATTCGCTAAACATCATTCTTGATAACTGTTTAATAAATCTTTTGTTTTTCTTTGTGTCTGATTTTGAAATTCTTTCCTCTCTCAGGTTTCAAGCTGACCAACAACCTGTTCCAGCTGATCATCCTGCGCTACACGGAGGCCGACATGACCGTCGACTTTGACAATTTTGTCACCTGTCTGGTCAGACTGGAGACCATGTACAGTGAGTCCCATCACACTCCTCTTGGCTTTTAAGGAAAAACATTAATCATTCTTAAATTTGACAAATATATATATATATATATATATATATATATATATATATGTAATTAATTTGCAATTGAATTGAATGAAATCATAATCAATCAGGATTAGCGTTAAAATAGTTGTGTTGTTGTAAAATGAATGATTGTCTTTGTTTACGTCTCTGCAGAAACCTTCTATAATCTGGACACAGATAAAGACAATGTCATATGCCTCAACTTCTGCCAGGTATGGTCACATTTACCTTTAAAAATATGCTTCCACTTACTCAGCCAATTGCTGTGTTTTATATCACGTACTTCCATATTTAGAAAACTACAGGTTGAGTGCACAGATATGTTCACACAAACAAGTATGTAAAAAAAAAGTATAGATGTATAGAGGACCTAGAACCGTCTCACTACCTCACAGAGGACCTAGAACTGTGTCACTACCTCACAGAGGACCTAGAACTGTGTCACTACCTCACAGAGGACCTAGAACTGTGTCACTACCTCACACAGACACTAGAACCGTGTCACTACCTCACAGAGGCACTAGAACCGTGTCACTACCTCACAGAGGCACTAGAACCGTGTCACTACCTCACAGAGGACCTAGAACCGTCTCACTACCTCACAGAGGACCTAGAACCGTCTCACTACCTCACAGAGGACCTTGAACCGTCTCACTACCTCACAGAGGACCTAGAACCGTGTCACTACCTCACAGAGGACCTAGAACCGTCTCACTACCTCACAGAGGCACTAGAACCGGGTCACTACCTCACAGAGGACCTAGAACCGTCTCACTACCTCACAGAGGACCTAGAACCGTGTCACTACCTCACAGAGGACCTAGAATTGTGTCACTACCTCACAAAGAAACTAGAATTGTGTCACTACCTCACAGAGGCAATAAATGCATTTCACTACCTCTGTGAGGTAGTGACACACATGACATGACGTGACATAATGAATTTGTGCATTAATTCAAATTTAAGCTTTAATTCAAATTTAAGCTCTCAAGTTTGTGATAATGGCTGCCAAAGAGGCGATGGTTACGTTTTGAGAACAATAACGCAACGTACAAGGTAACTTAAATTATGCATGAAACATGGAGTGCATTAAACTGTTTTGGGACAACATTACACTGTCGGATTACCTAAACAACTAAGTAACCCACTGCTCCCTCAGGGAGGGGTTATATGCAGAGATACATTTCACGATCTTGTACTGCATGTGTGAACTGTGTAACACTTGATAAATAAATGAAATTGTATTATTATTATTATTAATAAACATAAGTACATGTAAGTACATCCATACACATTGTATAGTATAAAAATGTTGTTTTTCCTGACAGATTTATTATATTTTATTACATCTCTTAACATTTGTGTGCATTTAGTCGACTTCATCATTCCTAACGAGCTCTGACTTATCCACATCTGTGCTCCACAGTGGCTCACTCTGACCATGTTTGCATAGAGATGAGCTGAGTCGTCATTTTGCTGCAGCTTCAGGCCCAGCATGGTCAAGTTTCAGAAGTGCCTTTTTCTGGTCCAGATCTTCCTCCACTCCACGCAGCCCGCTGCTGAGACCCTCAAATGCCAAAAGACTGTAAATCCGTCTTTACAGTGCCTGTATTGGAAATACGTGCCACCCGTTTATTACAGACCACCCTTTTATTAGCCAACAGAAGGAAGCTCCCTTCTTGTATCCTGGTTATGTTTTGAGCAGACAACTATCAGCTAAACATTTCTTGGAAGCGGAGCTCCTCAGTTAGAAATTAACTATTTGGATCAGTAACAGTTGGTTTAGATCTTTTTCTTGCAATTCTTACCGTCTTTGGATGAAAATATTTAACATTTTATCTCCCGTTCATGAGTTAAATCTTAGCCTAGCATTTGTGCTGTGTGTTAGCTTTCAGCTTCCACATGTCAAATTCCAAACATTATCCATTAGGTATAAGGTAAATTCATCAATTCAGTTAAACTTTTTCAGTGAAATTTAGTTTTTAAGTCTTTAACAGTCTTTTGGGCATTTTTTTCTTTTATTGGATAGTGGCAGGTAATCTGTCATTCTTAAGTTTTTATTTTTACTTCACAGGCATGACAATATTTTACTCAAATATGAAAGTCACCCTTCTTTTTAGTCGTAAAAAAATTGGTGTAACTCCACCAAGGTAGTCAAGCTAGCCAAGCCATGCTAAATTAAGCTAAGCTAAGCTAATATAAGAAATTCATTTGAACCTTTTGGAAATCTCTTCAGCTCAATGCCTGCTATACTCAAGTTGCCAAATACCTTACTTGTTTTTCAGAAATATGTGCTGGACTGTACTCCAAAAAATACTATGATTATTTTGGTTTGTAAAAATCTTTATAGAACTGAAACTTCTCTTTACTGGGTTTCCTCCCCCTTCTGCTAGGAAATTTTAAATCAGCTGGAGTTTTACTTTTTAAAGGGGATTTTTTTTTTTGTATGTAAGGAATATGCTGTCGTTGAGTAATATCTGTCACAGAATATACATCATGAACAGTCTCTAATTTGCTACATTCAACTCCAGAGGGAAAATATCACTTTTTGTCTTTTTAAAAGTGAAAAAAATACTATGGCTAGCCCGGCAAGAGTTAAAGTACTTGAGCACAACTGGCAAATCTGCAAAACACTCCCCTTAGAATGTTTTTTTTATAAAACTACTAAACAGTACAGTTAGGACATTCTCGGTGCCAGATGTGGAGAGAGAGAGAAAGTTTAGGAATGGGGGTGTCACCACGCCCACTTCCACTCCACACATCCAGCTATCTATGTGGCATTTCGGAGCAGTTGCCGACATGGCATTTTCTGTTAGCCAAACTTTGTTTTCAAGGGTCCAAACATGAAGTCAAACTGGGCCCTGAGGCGTTGTGCTGCATGGTGGATAATAAGCGGAGTTATGTTTTTTCAGAATTTATCCTACATATCTTACAAATCAGCTTGTTACAATGCATGGCACATGTGATAAAAAGCTTTCATAACATGTACGGAACAGGGTGTCGGGAAAAAAAGAAGGGGATGTGTCTGCCTTGTTTAATCTAGCCATTCAAAGGGAACAAGAACACATCAGCGTTTTAGGTTAAGGTAAACAATTATGAAAGATGGATATGTTGTATGCATGCAGTGTGATATGTGATATATTGTCTATGTGCCTCATTTCTGTACAATCAAGGGAGCAAATGTCTTTGAAAAGAATTAATGTCCTGTTTTTTGGGAAAAGCCTTCAAGTATGAAGCATCTAAATGTAGTGATTCAGATACCACATCAACCAGTTTGTTGCCAATTGTTTTGTAAATGGAAGAATCTAATGTGAAACATTAAAACAAAAGCAGCTGCCAAGCCGTGTATATATATATATATATATATATATATATATATA
>VRLP01009990.1:0-10971 GCA_009660295.1 Lophius piscatorius
AGTGTTTGATGTTTCAGCGGTGGGAGGAGTTATACTGGTTTTATATTGGTGTTTGATGTTTCAGCGGTGGGAGGAGTTATACTGGTTTTATATTGGTGTTTGATGTTTCAGCGGTGGGAGGAGTTAATCCGTTTTATGTAAAAGTAGCTGAATGCCACAGTTTTTTTTTAACGTGATGAATGTCTCCATGTCCAATCAGACTCTCGCCACCCGCTAACCTCCCGACCTCAGCAGCATGTCAGCATTTCAGCGCCGCGCCGTGAGTGGCGTACGAGCAAAATGGCCGCCTTATGAATAGTCGATTGGGAACCCGTGAAATCTGTTCCTTGTTTTTTGGTTTAGTCTACTTGGACTTTGAAGTGTGTCTTTCCGACCTGCAGTAAAGTCTGCTCTGATCCGATCTCTCTCCTGCTCAGACATGACGATGGACGAGGTGAGGGAGTTTGAACGGACCATCCAGGAGGCCACCAATCAGAAGATTGGGATGTTTCCCCCGTCCATCTCCATCAGCGAGACGCCCTCCGGTGGCCTCACCGGCTCTGCCAGCGCACCCTCAACGCCGATGTGCGCCGACGCTCCCGAGTCCCTCTCTGTCCCCAAGGACCGACCCCGAAAGAAGTCTGCTCCGGAAACGCTGACCCTCCCTGACCCCGGCATCCCGCAGGCGTCCCCACCGAGCACCACACCCGTTTCCAGCCACGTCCAGTCCTCCTCACCCCCGCCTTCCGACTCCCAGCATTAAACGGACCTCAGGATAGAACCGCGCTTCACCCGTTTTCTTAGCAGCCCAACGAGTCGAGCCCGACCCCCACCAAACTCCAGAGTCCAGATGTCCGACACCTCCCCCCCCCCCCATAACACCCGAGCCTGGACACCCGCCGTGTGTGTCAGTGGGACTGATCCTCTTTAGGCCGCTGTGGGCCCGACCCCCCCCGACACGATTTACCTCCTCTTCCTCTGGGTCACAACTACACGTCTAATTTAGTCTAAGAAAACCCAAAACACAACCTTTGAAGTCTAATCCAAACAAAAGAGCGTCCATGATGAATTTTTGCTGAGTGGCACTTTCTTGTTCAGAACACGATTCTTCTCTCATGTTTTCTTCAGCGTTCAAACTTGAAGTCGTTACCTTTAAGCCGGCGGCGTTTATCAGGTCGGGTCGTTTGTTCTCATTAAAGCCGTTTGCCAGCATCAGTAATAGTACGAAGAAACAAATGAGACGTTCAATGAAGTACTCGCCGCAGAGCAGAACTTTAGACCCAATGTGTCGGTGTCACACAGCAGAATGTCAGGTTCTGTCCCCATGGAGATTCAACCCGTCCTCTCCGCTCCAAATCCAATCACACGACCGATGCAAGATCAGTACAATCACAGGATGTTTACGCCTCAGGTCCAATCGCCTCGCTGTTCCCGCCACATTTGATACCTCGGGATATTATAACTGTTTGTTCTTTAGCGGCCCGCTCAATCCTGGGAGTGTTTACACATCAGAACCCTTAAAGGGTTTGGGTTTAGGGATAATGTAGGCGAACCTCTTCTAGCTGCTGTTGCGGTGTTAGAATGGTCGTTGCATTAAGCTTGAGTCCATTTATTTGTTGCTACATACGTTGGTGATTAAAGGAACATTGCAAAAAAAAGAAAGAAAAAGGTTTAAGACGTTCGTTCATACCGCCGGAGAAATTTGGCCCCGCTCAAATTTTTTTGCTTGTCTGTGACTTTTTCATGCCAGTGCGAACAGAACCAGCTACATCGGATCTCATCTACTCCAGTTCAGATTTTTTGGCCACCTCCATATGTGGTCCTACATTTATTTTGGCAATGCGACCGTCGGATCGTAGTTTTTGCGATCTATAAACAATGTCTGTTTATAGAGACGTATGTTCTCTATGTATGAGAGAAAAAATCCGAATTGGGCGCCTGAAACTAAACCGGGACGTTTCCTGTTACGTTAACATGATCTAGATCTGTCGGATCTAAACGTCGCTGTGTCGTCGGATAAAGGAAGAAGGCCATTTTAAGCATGAAGTATGTCCCCCGTAGGTCCTCATTCATCCGGGCCCCGGTGACCCGTGTGGCTTCATTCCAAAGCAACGGGACTTCAGTTTGGGCTCGAGGACGTTTTCAGTTCGGTAGGAGTTTGTCTTCAAGCCGAAGCAGAAGTCTGGTCGCTCTGGAGTCGACCCAGATGGGTTGAAACGGATCTCTCTCCACCGTGGAGACCATGAGAACCCGAGAAGGGCCCCTGCATCAACCGACTCTAGTCTGGGCTTCGCTGGCCGCATGTCCATAAGTCCCGTCGGCGAAAACCGAGGAAGATGGACCCTCAGCGGAGACCAAGGAGTTCTGCTGGGCTTTTGTGAGCATTTAAAAGCCCCTGAAGGATTAACGAAGGTCGTTAGTGAGTTACTAATTAACCCTCTTTTCCCACAGAG
Organism: Lophius piscatorius; assembly: GCA_009660295.1. Classification (NCBI taxonomy): domain Eukaryota; kingdom Metazoa; phylum Chordata; class Actinopteri; order Lophiiformes; family Lophiidae; genus Lophius; species Lophius piscatorius. The sequence continues at coordinate 2,433 of VRLP01009990.1, forward strand.
AGGGTTTCATATGCTGCATGGACTGTTCAGCCCGTACGTTTGTGAGGTTCTGTGTATATACTGTAAATGAACGGATCGGAACAGTATTTTTGGTAATGCGACTCTTTGAAGAAGAAAAAAAGAAGTGAATGTCGACGTTTGGAGGCGGAGTTCATTTTTCCGTGCTAGAAGAAGCAGCGTTTGAGTGAAACAGGCCGACCGACTCTTTCAGCTGGAAGTCTCTGCAAACCGCTGGTTTTTATTTTTCATCACCTTCTCGTCTGTGAAAAAACACAATTTAGTCCAGAGAAAGACGATTCTTGACCCGCTTTCTTTTTTTTTTTTTTTGAAGTGTTGCCTTTACATTAGAATCAAAAATAAGCCATAAAACAGAAGCCGAACTACGTCACCATCCCACCAACTGACTCATCTCAAACTACATCATCAGTCCCACAAGCGTCAAATAAGTTCATGTGGGATTCTGTTTTTAGCGGCGATGTCTTCTAACTGTGCAGTCGGGTCCGTTCTGCACGACCCGACGGCGAAGGAGGGTGTATTTTTGGTTAATTAGGCAAAACTCGTCGACGACGGCAGGTGGAGGGCGGAGCCTCCCCCGCCACGCCATAAAGTACTGTTAATATTCTGTACAGTTTCTCACTTGCTTTTGTTAAAAAAAACTACACAACAAAATAATCGTAGCTATTTCCGTATTTGTAACCGTAACTTTTAGTCTCTGCCTTTTATCAGTTAGTGTGAGGTAGAGTTTAAACTCTGGGGCTCGACGGACTCTCTGGACCGGAACACGGAGGTCCAGCAGGGTTTGATCGGTTAAGAATAACGCAGAAGTCCGAATGCGTCACGTTCATGCGACATGTTCAAACATCTCAAGTGACATGTCGGGTTTCTGCGTGACACTGGTGGAGGATGATTATGATGGTGGGTTTTCTTACGTGACACGAACGTCTCGGAGAATCCTGGCAAACGAGGAAGGATGTTCCTCGGTCTTCGCTCCGTACGGGCGACATCACACAAGTCACGAACGCGTCTGATTGGACGACGTCATCCGTGGAGAACGCCGAAGCGACATCCTTCCAACCAGAGTGTCCAGATTCCTTCTTGTCAAAGATCACTTTTGACATTCCGGCCACTTCTGACGAAAAATGTTTTCTTTTATTTGAACGTAGTGAAGCTGAACTTTTGTTTATTTTATTTTTCTTCGTACGGTGGCTGCTTTCATGTTTTCCCGCCATGTGCAGCGAGAGGTGATCGGCCTTCTCTACGGTTTCCTCTTCTCTGGTCGTGGCTCTGCTGTTCCGGTTAATTATTATTTTTGTTGTTTCATATTTGGACCAAGACTTTCGCTCCTCTTCCTTTCTAATGATGCTGTTTGCATTTGACCCGGCCGTCGTGCTGTTTCCTGATAACTGGGTTCCGTCTCACCAGCCAGGAGTTTCTGCTGGGAGGGATACGCCCCCCCCACCTCTGGGGGAGATCCCGGTTCTGCAGCCGTCTACGTTAAAACCTGCTGTGTGAAACGGGCCCAGCGGTGCCGTTGGTGTTCAGCTGCTGGAAGTTGCTCTTTGTTCTTCCACTTTATCTATTATTCTTATTCTTACTGTTAGTATTGTATTGGTTACATTTTTACAGCTCTGAGGTTAATTTAGTTATTTGTTGTAATTATTGTTATACTTTTCTGAAACAGACAAATAAACTTTACCAGCGATCACAACTGTGGTTTTTATTCATTTCACACAACGTGAATATCGCCTGGTTGCTTGATTGAAATGTTTGTTTTGCAAATGTTGAGGACGGGATTCAGCCCACGAGAAATAACGTAAAAAAAGAAAGAAATAAAAACTGGGCTTAAATACTTAAACTTATATGTTCAATTATACAATATGTTTGTAATATCAGTTTATCTTTTTCAGATAAAAGGTGGAGTAAAATTTATATACGCACGCACACACACACACACACACACACACACACACGTCAAAATTATTAGTGGATGATCTTATTTGAATGAAATTGACGTTTGTGTGAATTTCTACTATACATATTATTATACACAAAAATATCTGGAAGTTAGATATACATAATATAATTATGAATATCTAAATTCCTGTTTTTAACATTATTTTTCTCTCTGTATAAAGTGGGTTGGAGTGCTTTATAAATAAAATGTATTATTATGAATACACACATTCCTTCCTGTGTTCAGGAACTGAACTCCTATGTCATCTCCAGTGGTTTCCAATATATGGTTCCGGTCCGTCCAGTCTGAGAAACAAATGAAGGGTCCCAGATGTAGTGAAAGAATGCTTACCTCTAAAAGAGTATGGAATATTTTCAGACGGAACCATAACGGAAGTCCAAACTTTATTTACCATATTTTCCCCAACAAACACCTGATTGAACAAAACTCCTGTTTGGCCCAGTCTAAGGGGGAAACCGGAGCTTAGCATAAAGAGTTGCGGTCCAAAAACAGTCTTTTTTAGGCGTCGGTGTGGGCATGGTCCAAAACAAGCTTCAGGTCTTCTGCTGACTTACTTAGAACAAAAAGATCAGAAGAAAGAAAAAACAAGGTGAACTTGAACCTAATCTCCCTAGCAACAGAACAAAAGGGCTTCCCACCCCTCGAGCCCCAGCACTGCTCTTTATCCGACTATTTACAATCCATACGAGGTGATTATGTTTACATATCAACTCTTGAAACAAAGTTTAACTATCTTAAATTAAGGGAGACAAATCCCAGATAGTTTTAACACCAAAACAAACTTCATACAATCTCAACGTAACGACACGGTTGGAAGCCCGGGAGATCAAGACGAGCCTCCAACAGAAGCCATTTTTAAGGTGGTGTCATCAGTCTTACCCTACAATCACCGGCCTCCACCTGTAACTACCAACAGTTTTTCCAGGGAGCAGCATCACCTACAGGCAGCGAGGGGGAACTACACAAACCACAGCAAATACGTCTCACGACGCGATTTTGGACTATTTTACCTTTTTGTAGCCATGGGTATTAATAATAATTATAATAATAGCTCTATGCAGGAGAGACTTGTGAGACGGAAAAGCGCTATATAAATAAAGTCCATTTACAAATTTAGAGTTTGTTAAACCTGAGATGAGGGAAACTCTGGGTTTTTCCTTTTCAGAAAGCCGGATAAATTAAGTTCCGAGTCTTGACATTCTTCCCGACTCCTCCCCCTCCTGAGGCTGAAGCAGAGCCTTCAGACGAGACACGTCCGTCAATCATTTGTCGGGTTAATAGACTGACGTCAGGAGACGACTGAGACCCAGATTGAACCTGCTTTTCTTCCGGGATTTATCTGAGTGACCTCCTCAAACTGAACATCTCAAACATCTCAGTGTCGCAGCTCAAACATTCCATCATCGCCCTTAAGGTGTTTTTTTTTTATAAAAAACTGAAGAAGCTGCTTCAACATCAGGATATTTTATAATAAAGCTTCTGAAAAAAAGCCGGGACTGAGATTTTGAATATGTTTAAAATCAAAGTGAGAGATGACGATGAATCTAACTGCCCTCCAAAAAGTTTATTTGGAGAAACTTGATACATTTGACGGCTTGTCTCTCCTTCTCTGATTTACTCGTGAGCTCATTCAAACGTTCAGCTCAGATGGTGTGAAGCCTGGCGACCGCAGCGTCAAAATGTTGCCGTGGTGAATCACAGTATCTGCGCTCCGTTGATGAAGTCTTCTGGTCGTCCCCCTGCGCAATTTTAACTCAGAGTTAAATAACTCAGAATTGATTGAACCAACTCAGATCAGCGGTCCTGAAACCGCAAATCCCGAGTTTCTTAACTCGGGCTTGGTCAAGCCGAGCTCAGTCACTAACTCAGTTTGTGAAACCCCCCCCCCGATGCATCATTTTGTAATCAGACTTTCAAAGCGTAAGCCGGTCGAGGTGAATGTTTGATTTGTGCTGCAACGTTTTCTCATTTAATGTCCATTTTTGTCCATTTCAGAGGAAAAAATAATCCAGATTTCTATTAAATATCCGAGAAGATGGGAGATTATGGAATTGTTAACTCAAAATCCATTTCATGGATCATTTTTCAAATTGTATATCCTTATAAACCTTAGTGCGAGGAAAAACTGGGTGGATTTTGAGAAAGATCGGTTAAATATTCCTTACACTAGGGGGAGCTTTAGCTCAAGGTTTTTGGCCATAATTTCTTAACCACTGCTCTAATTTGGTCCAAATTTGGTGAATATTAATTGACTTTTTTATACAGTGTATCATGTTTTACTTTAATAGTTCATATTTTACTCTTTGCTATGGGGAGTTTAAAAAAAACAAAAAACAAAACACTTTACGGACAACTTCCTAACTGTTGCTTTAGTGAATATGAATCGACTCATGAAGATCTATAATGTATATATATTCTCATAGTTTGTACCATACACACTTTGTGGAGCAATTTTTTTTCTTTTTTAAATTTAATTTAAGGAGTTCAATCAGGGGGTTACTTGTACAACGCAGGGAATTGGGGACTTTTGGGATACAACATGGTTTTCTGCTGCCAACAGTGATTCACAATCATTATTGCTTCTTGACCAAACAGGTCGATGTCCCGGAGATGTGATATACTTGGAGTTACACTGTGATGATTGCGTTCTCCTATTTGTTTGAGTAGTGTAAATATACATATATATGTTAATCATTCAAAATCTTCATTCCTTTACATCCAAAACACATCGTAGAATTTAACATCAAATGCGTAATTTCTGTTGGTCATCATTCCTTCCAAAGGAGAGAAACGGCAGCAATGATGCAGAGGCAGTGTGACAGGCCTAAAGTGCGCCCTGCTGTGGACGTTGTCTGAACTGCAGTTGGGGTGACAGAGGTCGTGGGGACATGTGTGGGTGTCACCACATGTGTGGGAGTCACCACATGTGTGGGAGTCACCACATGTGTGGGTGTCCCCACATGTGTGGGTGTCCCCACATGTGTGGGAGTCACCACATGTGTGGGGACATGTGTGGGAGTCACCACATGTGTGGGGACATGTGTGGGGACATGTGTGGGTGTCACCACACGTGTGGGTGTCCCCACACATGTCCCCACATTTCCTACTCCATCCACTGCAGCCAACACTACAATGAGTGAACAGCAGGAGGCGCTGTAGATGGCTATGGTCATGTTCTCGCCCCCAGGTCCAGTCACTCTGCTTGTATTGAGGGTACCGTTCCCTCGGCGGATGTTGACACTCACAACACCAGTACCATTGATGCCATCAGTGATATTAGCAATATATTCCCACTGAGAAGACGCACAGAGTGAAGTGGATGACGGACAGACGGTCGATGAGCTAACTCCCTGACACACGGGGGGGGTAATGTCTGTCACCTGAAGACACAAAAACAGAAGTGGAAGGAAATAAGAGCCAAATAATCAATTATACGGATCACAAAGGAAAAGAACAAAACAATCCAGGGAGTTCAAATCCATCATTTTTAACTTAACTCATAGGAAATATTATATCCCAAAACACACAATAGGCAATATAAAGTGATATTTTTTTTCGGGTGCAGTGTTTGGTTTATGACGGATGAAATCCCAACAGCTAAAGCTTTGACCCATCAGTTCATGGAATCTTCTCCCAGAGGCTCTGAGGGTCATTGAGGTTCATTTTGGCAACTATCAATCCGGATCGGGGGGGAGGGGCAGGAGATTGGCATCAGAGGGCGATCAGGACCGGAGAGCGGGAGTGTGACGATGGAGGATATAATATATATATTATATATATATTATATATATAATATATAGACCTTCACAGACCTCCACAGTCTCATGTAGGGGGTGAGAGGTGTTGTCCAGGATGGACGTGAGCTTGGTCATCGCCCACCTCCTCCAGAGTCCAGGGGACAGTCCAGGACAGAGCTGGACCTCCTGACCAGCCTGTTGAGTCTCTTCCTGTCCCTCTCTGTGCTTCCTCCAACCCATCAGACCCCAGCGCAGAAGATCAAGGATGCTACCACAGTGTTGTGTTTCTGTGCTCCACATCATTCCCTTCTGATACGCATCTGACGATGGCCGAGTCACCGGAGAACCTCTTGAGGTGGCAGTGAGTCGTGTCATGTCTGAAGTCCGATGTGTAAAGTGTAGACATGGAAAAGGGAAGACCCGTTTGGAGCTCCTGTGCTGCAGGCCGCAACAACAGCTCTCCCGCCTGATGTTCTCTGGTCTGTCAGTGAGGTAGTTGATGGTCCTTGCAGCCAGGGGGCGGTCAACACCTGCTTCTTCCAGCTTCCCTCTCAGCAGTGAAGGATGGATCCTGTTGAAATCTGTGGTTGAATGAGGGTTCTGTGTAGCAGGTAAAAGGCCGCGTCATCCACTCCAAAGCCCGGCTGATATGCAAACTGCAGTGGATCCTGGTGGGAGCTCACCAGGGGTCCACGGTGCTTGAAAAAGAAGCATCTCTATGGTCTTCATCAGGTGGAAGATCCAGACCACAGGTCTGAAGTGGTTGGGCTCTCTGGGGTACGCAGTCTTTGGTACAGGTACCACTCAGGAAGTCTTCCACAGTACCGGTACCCTCTCCAGGCTGAGGTTGAACAGATGCACAGCTGACATAGATGGCTGGTCTGCACGATCTCTGAGTGGTCTGGAACTGGTACCGACTGGACCCGCAGCTTTTCTTAGTCTAATCCTGCTGAATGCCCTCCTCACCTGATCTATAGTTATGGAAAGGGGGACAGTGGGGGGTGGTTCTAGTAGGGGGGTGTAGGGGAGGGGTGGTTCTAGTAGGGGGGTGTAGGGGAGGGGTGGTTCTAGCATTATAAACGCTGAACTCCCACCCTCGGTCCCCAGATTCTGTATCTTCGGCCTCAGCTGTGTTCCGAAGACATCTCTTCTACAATTTACTTCTATAAAATATTGTTATTAATGCATTTTCAAATACAGTTTTGATTTAGTGTCTGACTTTTTCAAACATGCCCAGTTGGTTTTCAAAAAAAACATTTTATGTTCAATTTTAAAACTTGTACTTTTGGTGTTTTTTAGTATTAGATACAAATAAAACTATAAAAAAAATCAGGAGCGGATCCAGTGTTTATAGTATGGGACAATAATATCGGCACCTATCAGCCACAACATTAAAACCAGTTACTGGTTCTTGTATTGTTGCTCATCGGTGTATGTTGGAAACTATTGCACATAATCTTAATAGATCCATCTTTTCTTATTTTTCCCCACCATGATATCCATATTTTTTACTGCACATTGAACAGTATTTCTCACCATGGCGCTCACAGAAAACCTCTGGACCACGTTGTTGATGTCAGAAGTAATTTCATTTTCTGCCTCAATGGTAATGGTCACATCTGTTCCTGATGCCGCGTCGGCTGGTACTGCCACGGTCACGGCGCCACTGGCTACGCCTCTGCTGCCGGGTGTTATTGTGACAGAGGTGGGTGAAGAGGAATCATAGTTGCGGTCATTGCTGACTCGCACTTTGAACGTCCCAGTTGTAGAGTTGTCAACAACTCCATTGGTGGTAGTGGCAACGGTGAAAGTGATGGAAACACTGGATCCTGGTTCCACGTTGGTGTTGTTGACTTGGGTCTGAAATAAAAGGACGACTTAGATTTATACATACTGTAGCTGTTTTTATTTAGAAAATGATTTCTGTCTACATCGACAACAATAGACAGCAAAAGCTCAAGTCACTCAGCTGATACCGTCAACAACAATTATCTAAAAATATACCGTATTAGACGGGACTGATAAAAGCTCAAACCAGGCAATGACTTCACAGGCATGGCTGTCTGAGGATGGGGCCCATGACTCTTTCACGAGATCCATCTGGATGATATTTATATTTTGATTGTATAGGTTTAGCTTATGTTCATTGTAAAAAGATAGCGTAATAATAATAGTAAAACCATAAATATTCTGCTTTCTAAAAGTCAGCTAGTTAAGGTCATCAGTGTGAGGGTTTTAGTATTGTGACATTAGCAATTAGCTCATATATCCACTGAGCCAAATCACATCACATCGCATACAGGCATGGGCGGTTTTAGCGGTTCACAGTTACACATGTGGAAAACATTTAAACGTGAAGTATGCTGAGCTGATGTAACGTTTGAAAACCAGTTTGGTTTTCAAATGTGAAGTGATAAGGCTAGGCTTGCTTATTTGAAAATATTAGCCCTCGCTAATATGCTAATTCTGTGCCATGTGTTTTTTCCCTGCTATATGTCCTGGTAGTCAGAGAGTCCAGGAACATTTTGTAATGTTTGAGATTGTGATGGGGTTTCTTGTTTTTTTTTTGTGCAAAAACGTCACTCGTGTAAGGGAGCTAATGTCTTTTCAAGATGCTAACTGACAAAACTAACTAATATTTGAGCGAGTCTTTCGGATTTCAGTTACGTTAGATAAAGGCAGTACGGAAGCATCATTTGTAGGTTGGTGATCTGGCAGAGAAACTGGAGAGCTAACATCACCTAGCACAAGCAGAAATGGAAATAGGAGTGGCAGCTTCTGATCACCCCTAAGCTCCTTCTTCAGGTCACTTAACTGCCAATTTATT
>VRLP01009991.1:0-10967 GCA_009660295.1 Lophius piscatorius
AGTGCTATTGGAGCAAAATGACAAAGTATGTGATTTCAGCTGAAATACACATGAAAGTTAGTAAAAACCTTGTGTGCCTTCATATCATGCCAAATCTGACTATATTAAGGAAATAACAGTGTTTTATATGCCTGCATCCGGAATGTCTTTTTTTGGAATTCTTATTCTTACTTTTAAGAATTTATTTTGTCTTCAATATTTAGGGTCAATTGCTGATCTTCGTCACATAAATTAATTTAAATCATGCTCTATTAGCTAAGTTTTTATTCTCCCTGCCTGCTCTGATAGTTTTTGTATTATACATCGTTAAATATGGCTCCTTTTTTCTTTTACTTGCAGTACCACTATTACTAGGTGGCGCGCCATCGCGCCACAGATTTATTTGTTGGAATCTGATTCTTGTGTAAATCACATTTTCCTCTCAAAGCGAGTCATGCTTGCCTAAAGGAGTATTTCAAAATTTTTTAATTGCATTATTTTCCACTACATTTTTTTCCACATTATTTCAAGATATAATATATAATATTTTTTTATCATCGGTGCTGACCGATGATAAAATGCTGAGCTTAGTCCTGGGAAGGAGGAGGCGGCATGAGTTGGTAGAACGGAGGGATCGTGTTGAGGTCAGAGGGGTGAGTAGTTCTTTTAGATAGGCGGGTGCGTTGCCATGGATGCACCGGTGAGTGAGGATGGAAATCTTTTAATCAATCCTGGTGGAGATGGGAAGACAATGAAGGGAATGAAAAGCGGGGTTGATGTGTTCGTGTTTACGGACTCTCATCAGGATCCTTGCAGCACTGTTTTGAACATACTGTAGTTTTTGAAGACTTTTATCAGGGATCCCGATGAGAAGTGCGTTACAGTAATCCAGTCTGGAGGAGACAAACGCGTGAACTAGCTTTTCAGCATCACTCAAGGTGAGGGAAGAACGGAGTTTGGAAATATTTCTGAGATGATGAACGGATCATCTCAGAAATAATATTAATTTCTGAATATTCTGAATATTTATTTCAATATTAATAACATTGTTTAATTTGTCATTTCGCCCCAGTTCAACAAGAGTTTCAATGTGATATCACTATAAAAGGAGATGTTGCAGAAGTTTTTTTTCACCATATAATTTCCTTTTTATAACAGGGATATTGTCAATCTGAGTGATTTTTTAATTTTTTTTAGCTAGATGGTATTTTTGTCTCATTCACATTCCTGGGTTTCAATAGATGGTTTTTTTTCACATAATATGATTTATTAAAGAGGTTCTGGACTCCTGATAGCAAACAAATTCCATTTCTGTCCTTTTCATCCTATCTGCTCAATTTCAAATATTTTTTCACATAATGTGATTTTATTGAAGGGGTCCTCTCATTTCGAGGGTTCCCTTTTTGGATCCAGATGCCATTCTTTCTCTGTTCATCATATCCCTATTCTCACACATTCCAAAATCAGTGATCCATCTGGTGGCACTTGGTTGTCATTACTTTAGACTGCATCAATACATTTCCAGTTAAGAAGACTGCACCCTTGATACCGGCACCATCCTATTCATAGTCTACAATTTTAGTCGGTACACATCAGGTGCTCAGAGACCTACTCTCTCTTCTTACAGACATCCAATATCATTAATATATCTCAGAAAGTCTTCTGCCTTCAATAATAATAATAATAATAATACATTTAACACCTACATTGAATAGTGGCTATTTTACTTTATCACGTACAGGAATTGGGAGGACTCTTCGTGATAACGAGTTACCGGAATTTTTGAATTTGGTTGTTCACATTGTCAGTTCAGCAAAAGTTACAATTTTAATGCTAAGGGAATGCTATTTCATATCTGAAATTGTTATCAAAATCCCCACCTCACTGATAAATCTCAGATGGCCTATTGCCTTCCTCACTAAAATTGATCTCAGTTAATGTCTTTTAGAGAAATTGGGAGTAATATCTTTCTAATCCGACTTTGAAGACAAAGGACAGTAACAGAAATGACAAATTGTAAAAATAGGTCAAACTTATGTTATTGTTCCATTTATTTATTTGTCTATTTTTAATAATATTCCGTGATCCTTAAATGAAAAAGATGCACCTGTTAGCACTAGTAAAAGCTGCAGGGGGTAGCACAGCGCTGAGACATTCATTAAATCATCATTTAATTGATTCTGCATTCAATCAGATGGACGGAGTCTTAGAATTAAATACTTTTAAACAGCTCCCATGTTATGGTTAGTTATTTTTTTGGAGAAATAGCAGAAAAATACATTTTAAATTGACTTAATGATGACACTTTGTCATCGTAGTCGCTAGAATGGGGGGGGGCTCAGTTGGTAGGGCGGTCGCCCACTTATCTGAAGGTGAGTAGTTCAATTAGTGTGTGCATGATAGTGTGAATGGTTACTGCTCCTGGAGAGCAATGTGGCGCCTTGCATGGAAGCCTCTATCATCACTATATGTATGTTCGTGGGAATGGGTGAATGACGGCTCGCATTGTAAAGTGTCTTAAAAATAAATGGCTATAAAAGTACAGTCCATTTACGATGAAATATTGTTTGGTCACTCTCCAAGGACGAAGAAGTGTAGGACAACTACCTAAATTCTTCTCTGATTCCCTTGAACAGGAATCATCAACCATGAACCCAGAAATATATATGGGAATTTTACATATGCAGCTACTAAGAATTTGAAACATGGAATCTTCCTATAAAAAAAAGAGTAATTTATTTAACAGTGATAAAAAATAATTGTTTTTACATATGGTCCCTTTATCTTTTTTTCTCCTTGTTAGGCTTGCCCTAGTTTGCTCCTGGGTAATCTCTATATCGAGAATGATAAAAATATTGAACCGGCTGCAAGCTTTTGTGGGAGGCTTTAGTGATTTACTCTACATACCTGGAATATATTAACTTTCTGTACATGCTAAAAGTTTAGCATGTACAGAAAGTTAATTCATAATTCAAGTGAATGTTTTTACGGGGTTTGTGTTTTTTACTTCCTTTTACATTTTCTTCTTCAGATGTATTATTTGTTGTTTCTTTATTTTCACCTTGAAAGAATTGCACCTTAATTTTGTCGTACTTGTGGCAATAAAAGCATTTTATTCTATTCTATGTATTGGATATCTGGAATGTAAAACATTAGATGTTGAACTTGGAGGCTTTGGTCTTGAATTTTCTATTTGGAATATATTACATTGGACTCCAAGTTTGAACAGATTAGTTAAATAATTGTAAAATTGGAAAGATTAAACTTTTATATTTTCTATTTGTATTTTCTATGCCAATAAGTGATTAATATGTAAACAGTGAAAGGATTAGTGATTTATATTTTCTATTTGTAGTAACCTCTTACCGTTGAGTGACTTAGTGTTGCCTCTCAGGTAATATCTTCTTCAGTGAGGATACTTCATGTCTGGAGGGTGTATTTATGCTCTCCACTTGCTCATTCATCATTGGATAAGAAGCCACCAATCAGGGAGGTCAGTTTGAGATTATCTGTTTTGGGAATATTTAAGTGTTAAAGATTATTTATTTGGATTACTAAATTTAATATATTATACAAATAAAGAATGAAAATTTCTGTCAGTCATTGTTTTGTTAGGACAACTGTAAAATAATTTTTTAATAGTTGTGTAATACCAAATGTCAATCCTGAGATCCTGGTCATTATTTTCATGTTTCATTGTTTACCAGAGTGTAATAATGATGTCAACAATCCAAGTGTTAGCAATGTTTTATTTCATGCAAACATGATTTCTCCAAATACATATTTCGAATAAATAACTAAAGAATATTTAGAAAAATATGGATATCTAAAAATTGTTTGGTCTTTTCACATTCTTTCAATTATGAATTATATATAAATTATATTCGATATAAATATGAATTATATCCCAAAATTATATAATCCTTAAATTACGATATATGCTCGCACTTTACCATATCATTTTCTCTTCGGACAACAATATTTCCAAAATAATAATGTTTGGAAGTGAGGTTGCTCCCACATTACAAAGGCCTCATCGAAGTCTATGTCTGCGTCTAAAAATCTTTATGCCATATTGTTGAAGTGGCACATCAATAGGCGAAAATTAGTTTTTTCAATCTGCTCCAAAGATCTTTAAATCTGCAAAAATAAAAAATGGTAAGATTTTGTTCATAAATATAGCATGCAGTGTTTTTGTGAAATTGCTTTAAAATAAACTCTTACTGATTGCTGATAATGGTCCGTATCAATGAAAAAACTTCCCAGGGAAGTTAAATGTTTTCCAGCAGTTCTGGAGGATCTCATAATAATAATAATAATACATTTAATTTATAATGCACTTTACTTTTGGATCAAATCTCAAAGTGCTACAAAGTAAAAGCAGATAAAAGCATCAATAAAAAATAAAATAATAACTATATAAAAACCTGACCAAAAAGCAGCAATGTTAATTAAGGTTATAGGTTCTGCTAAAAAGGAAAGTTTTAAGTCTTTTTTTAAATGTGTCAGTCGTCTGTGGAGCCCTCAGATAGTCAGGGAGGGCATTCCACAGATGAGGGGCAGCAGAACAGAATGCCCGATCACCCATGGTGCTGAGCTTAGTCCAGGGAAGTACGAGGCGGTAAGGGTGGGTAGAACAATTGGAATGTTATGAACTCAGAATGTTTTGTGATGGCCCACCGTTCATGTTGGAGAAAAATAATTTCCAATCACCCCAAGGAAAGTTTTGGCGCCACTTGTATTCCTTTTTAGTCAGGGGAATTTGGGTAAGGCTGAATGTTTCCGAGTTTTATGCTGTTCATCCTTGGAAAGACAAAAAGCGAAAAAATACTCTCAATGTAAATTCCTATAAAATAGATTATGCAAAGCAGAGAAAATATTGTAAGATAATGTAACCTAAAATATTTGGGAAACATGGACAGCAACCCAGAAGCTGGATTGGGGGAAAAATTTAAAATCAATACGTCAATTAAATAGCCATTAAGATCGTAAACTTGGAAGCAAAATTAAACATTATTTGACATTTTGGATTAATTTGAATGATACACCTGCGAAAATTTGAAATCTTAATGTCGATATTGCAAAGGTTAGTGGATAAAAAGCAAGATTTAGATTAGCTAAGTGTACTTACTTTTAAGTGCAAGGAGATAATAATAGTATGTTATAGAATGTAACTTGATATAAGCATGCAATATAATTTCAGTATAATGGCAGAGACAGCTTATATCATCTCAAAAACTGCATCTTCTACTGCTGACTGAAATGTCTAAAACATGTTATTTTTACACCAATTGTTTGCTGCCCTGAACCATCCAAATTTGCAGAGGTAACCTCCTCCACTACGATGTTGGCTAGGACCCCCTTCCTGTGTCCCGTTATACAGACAATTAATACCCGAAAAAGCCGTGGAGCCACTCCAGGTTTTCTTGGTTGGGCATTTTCTCCAGATCTACTACAAAGTACAAAAGTTGTTCTAAGGTGACATCAGATAAGATACTCTTATCTTATCTTATGTCACCTTAGAACAACTTTTGTACTTTAGACCTTATCTCTATAAGATAAGATAAACCTTTATTAGTCCCACAATGGGGAAATTGCAGTGTTACAGCAGCAAAGAGCACACGGATCAATATAAAAGAATAGAAATGCAAATATAAATATGAATATTAATCTATACTAGGGTATTACACCATAATATAAATATTACACCATACAGGAAAAACTACACTATAGTTTAATATAATACTATACAGGAAATAAAATATTATAATAATAATTATTATTATATTATAATAAATATTATACTATACTAAAGAAATATATTATAGTACAGTATACAATATATTTGACATATTGCACTATAATAGCAATATAATAGAAATTTTACACTAAACAATAACACAATAAACAATATAAAATAACAATATATACACTCTAAGAAATATACTTCACAGATTGATTTTATAAATTTAAAGACAATGTACATACAGAGGGCATATGTGATCTCTCTCCGTGCATGCTGCAGGAATGAGGTGATGGGGGCAGGTTTAATGAGCATACCTGAAAGACAGTCATAAAGTATTGTTTCACATTGCTTACGTTTCAATTACAACAACACCATGACACAAAGATCACAAGTGAAATACCCAAGTGAGAGAAAAGGAGAGCACTGAGGAACTTACAAGACTTTCTTATGCGAACAACCTGTTGGTGGGTCTGAAAGTCCTTCCAAGTTATCTTTGCATTTCTGTAAATGGTGAAAAAGCTACCTGTAATCGCTTAAGTGGAGTTTTGTTTTCTGGCAGCCAGGCCTCCATGAGGGACCTCAGAAAAGTCTGCACATCCCCAATGACAATAAGCTGCATGTTCAGGGTATGTCTCTTAAGGCCCATCTAGATATAAAAAAAACAATAAACAACCATCATTATACAGCTCTTATATTGAGATGACAAACTTGGAAGGGATTATGATAAGAAAGACTGGAAACATTTTTCACTTGGATTTTATCTTTGGTATTAGTGGAAGAAAGTATTTACTGAAGGAGTCTTTCACGATCCCTAAGGACATTTGTGGCACTGCACCATCTGCAATAAACAGCATTCATTGGCGGTAGTGGCTCATCACTGTTTCTTGCCCGGACCAGTGATGTTATGGAACCAGGATTTCAACACCTTCTCTGTGTAACAAGTAAAGAAACACAGCAACGATAAATAGGTACTGTCTTAATATCATATATTTATGACAGGTCCCAGTTGAAGTGAATTGGTTATAATGATATGGCAGATCAGTGCATATTCTATGGTATTGAAAATGAACTAGTAATAAATAATAATAATAATAATACATTTAATTTATAATGCACTTTACATTTGGATCAAATCTCAAAGTAATCGCTCAGTAATATCTAGTTCGCTCACTTGTCAAAATGTACATATTTACAATTGGATATCATTTAATAAATGCATTCTCTTGAACATTGGTTTTGCTCCTTTCATACTTCTTACGGAGTTCACTGAGAGGAATGTTCTCTGGAGGTGTAATTTTCTGGAGTAGTTTATTTTTAAACTTTGTATCTGTGTCTCTGAATGTTTTCACACTGAAGCTCAGATGGCTGGTCTGTATGGTAGACAGAGGAAGTGGTGGGGCCTATTTTTTCCTCCTATTGCCCTGGTGTCTCTCTGTCCATTCTGCAGTTGGACTCCTCCTCTTCCTCACTGCTGCAGGTCAGCATCTCCATGTTTCGTTTGCTGACCATTGAATGATAGGGATCGGACTTTCACAGCTTTTCAGGTCTTTCAATTATCTCCCTTCTCTTGGCATAATGTCAGAGTAGCGTTCTCTCTGGAAGATATCAAACATTCCAGAAGAAAAAGTTGAGGTCATATGTGAAAAAAAGTTTAGTAGTACTTGAATTACTTCATCCTGGTTGTTTGTCATGTCTGTTATGCAACAAAAAGATGACATACTTAACTAGTCATTAAAATATTACTTAAATAATTAATATAATATATTAATTATTTAAGTATTATTTATTGAGAGACTAGTATTTGTAATAAGTCAGTTATTTACATTCAATATTTAGAATGAGTTAGAGATTTACATGCATCATTTGGAAAAAGCTATTGATGTGCCGGACAATTTGGAATAAGTTAGTGATTTACAAGCACTATTTGGACTGGCTTCATAGAATGTATAATTTTGGAAGGATTATGAATTTAGATGATGTATTTTGGAATTAAAGCTTACTTTGGTCCAATCTCAATGAGAATCTTCCAAATAATGAAGACACCCTTCCTGGAAGGTTGATATATATTTGTCTCAGTCAGATAGTCAGTCTGGGACCTGTTCATTGGTTAATTTTAAGCCAATTAGAAAATTGACATTGTCATATGCAGTTTTTGGAATCTGTTTAGTATCAAAGATCAATTATCCGGAATGCCAATTAGTAATTTACGAATTAATAAATTATAGACCTAATTGGCATATTCTCTAATTGGAATGAGGTTAGTATCAAAGATCAGTTTTTCGCAAAATGAATAGTTGATCTGTGAGTCAGGTCTGATTATAAAATGTGGGTATGAATTCAGACTTATTATGCTCTTGAAAAGTCAGGGGTGTCATGGAATCATTATTGCCTCCATGGCATCTGCTGCCACAGATTCTTCGTTCTACCACAAAAACTCACAACACAACAACCAACAGTGTTTTTCGAATGCAACTCCTTATCCTTTAGTACATTTAAGTCCATATTTAGCGTATATGAATTGACTAAACGATAAATATAATGCATATATATTATATATTTCTGAAACAGTTTATATTTTACTTACTAGAGGAATCTTATGGGTCTGTCACCCATAACTGGTGCGGCTGTAGCTCAGTGAATAGAGCAACCGTCTCCCAATCAGAAGATCAGAAGGTAGACAGTTCAAGTCCCAGCAGGGTCTACTTGTTGTAGCTGTTCCTTGAGCAAGACCCTGAAACCCTAGCTCCCCAGGTGCCTCAAAGGCTCCACCCACTGCTCTCTCAGGTATGGCTCAAATGCAGACAAATAATTTCACTATGTTGCACTTTGTATGGCTGTATGTGATCAATAAAGGGTACATTATATTAATTTATGTACATGTGATATGAGTTAATATGTAAATCGTACAAATAACAAATTATGAGCCATGATGTAATAAAGTGTGATCTGAATTAGGAAAGCTACAGGTATATGTGCACGCATGAATCGTCTTAGAGATTTAAGACAATGAAAGAAATGATCTTTAGTCACTTACCAGAGAAACTTATTAATGAATATGAATTGACTCAAGGATATCTGTCTTGTATAAATAATAATTTGCTCCAGAAGTTTATATTTTTTTACTAACTAGGGGGTTTTTCTCCCTAAGAAAAACATTGTTTTTCTCGGAATCAACTTGAGATTTCATGTGAAGAGTTCCATCAAGTGTACTGCTTGTAAAAAGCAGGGGATTGGGGACTCTCGCTGTCGGGCACAACAGTATAGGCCTCATTCAGTAACAGTTTTGACCATAAATTACCTCACTATCACATATGGCATGGCGAACTTTTAGAATATGAAACTGACCTTTTGAGTCTATGAACCAAAAATGAATGAAAGATTTCTTAATATTAACCTCTCTCAATTACGGTAATGTAATCTTTTTCCTGTTCTGAAGTTTCTCAACAAATTATATTTTCTATAAATATCTCAAATAAACGATTACATATAAAGCAATATAAAGCATTTATTTGTAGCATTATTGATGGATTTTTTGAACATATTTGTAATAAGTCAGTTATCTACATGCAATATTTGGTACATATAAGTTATTTATAGGCAATATTTGGAATAAATACATGGCGTACATGTACTATTTGGAGTAAGGGACTGATTTGCATTCACTATTTAATTTAGTAGGAAAATTTGTGCTGCTTTATTTACTTCTAGAATGAAATCAAGAGAACCTAGAGTGCAAAGTGTTCCACCAATGTCTTCATTGATTTCCATTGTAAACTTGCGTGATGACTTTCATAACATTTCACAGTCTCCAGGCTTTTGAACTCAATCTGAAGCTAGTTTTTCTTAACGCAAAGGGAGGTAGTTTGGCCAACTTAACATGGCCAAACTATATATAAATTTTTAAACAATTTCTTGAATCGCCATTGTCTCGTTTCAGTCATACAAACTACGGTTTCAGCCAGAGCTTCAGTTTTTCGGATGTTGGTTTTTGGTAAATGTACTGTTTGCCTGCGGCAGCTTTCAGCTAACTGTTAAACTGCAGGTATTCAGTGACTCACAGCAGAACCTCATATCTCCAATTATAGAACATACGGAAAAGGCAGAGCTAAAGGTCTGACTCACTGCTTCACAAACTACATCAACATTTTTGTGGAAAACACGGTACCAACTATAGCCGTATAGTACGCCTTGTATTTGTATTTGTATTTGTACGAATTCTATTAAGTCTCGTGACGGTCTGCCTACCTGTTGCTGCAAGTGTACCATCACCCGGTGACTTCTGTATCAGTTTGTTTCATCGTTAATGTCCGTTTATGTTTGTTCATTGTTGTTGTCAGTTTGTTTATCTGTCTTGTTCATCACTGCCCCCGTGACACTTTCACCAAAAGCCGCTGTTGATCACTTTCTGTGTTTGATAGCTTTTTTCTTACGTAACGTTCACAGAAGTTGCCGTTCTAAGTTTGTTTACTCCCGCTGTGATAACTCCATTCGGTCCTTTTGGTCTGACGTGCGCACCGTCGCGTCTCAGACGCGTCATCAGAATGCTATCGCTCTTCCCCTAGTGCGTGGGTCGGCAACCCGCGGCTCCAGAGCCGCATGCGGCTCTTTAGCGCCGCCCTAGTGGCTCCCTGGAGCTTTTTCAAAAATATGAAAATGGAAAAAGATGGTTTGAATATATTTTTTGTTTTAATATAATTTATTATCAAATGCTGTAAAAATGTGTATAATTAATATTTAATTTCAACATTTCTGTCAACGAAGATTTACGTCATAGCCTGCGACACACGTTTCTTTTAGCTCGGCGTAGTGCCAGACAGGTGGCTGTTGCAAACAAACCGGCGGATGTGTCATGGGCCATGGATCCCAAAGGGAAAAAGAGAAAGATAGCTGAGGAGAACAGAGGATTCCACAGTTCTTGGACCGAATCATTTGCTTTCATTGCCAATGCGGAAGGATTGCCTGCATGTTTGCTTTGTAATGAGAAGTTGTCAAATAACAAAAAGAGTAACGTGGAAAGACATTTCCAGGGGAGGCATGCTACATTTGCAGCCGAGTACCCAGTTGGGAGTGAGAGAAAAAGTGCGATTGCATTACTTCTGGAGAAATTAGAGGAGCGCAAAGATAGATTTAAGAAGTGGATTGCATCTCCAAACTCCACTACTGCTGCTAGTTTTGTTGCAACCCGGGAGATAATAAAGCGTAACTGGAAGATACCGAGTGGCTGGAAAAACTGCACTTTATG
>VRLP01009992.1:0-10966 GCA_009660295.1 Lophius piscatorius
AATAACTATATAAAAACATGACAAAGCAGCAATGTTAATTAAAGTTATAGGTTCTGCTAAAAAGGAAAGTTTTAAGTCCTTTTTTAAATGTGTCAGTCGTCTGTGGAGCCCTCTGATGGTCAGGGCGCGCATTCCATAGACGAGGGGCAGCAGAACAGAAGGCCTGATCACCCATGTTGCTGAGCTTAGTCCGGGGAAGGAGGAGGCGGTATGAGTGGGTAGAACGGCGGTATGAGTGGGTAGAACGGAGCGATCGTGTTGAGGTCAGTGGGGTGAGTAGTTCTTTTAGGTAGGGGGGTGCATTGCAATGGATGCACTGGTGAGTGAGGAGAGAGATCTTATCAATCCTGGTGGAGATGGGAAGCCAATGAGGGAATGAAGAACGGGGGTGATGTGTTTAGGAACTCATCGGGATCCTTGCAGCACTGTTTTGAACATACTGAAGTCTTTGAAGACTTATCAGGGATCCTGATGAGAAGTGAGTTACAGTAATCCAGTCGGGAGGAGACGAACGCGTGAACCAGCTTTTCAGCGTCACTCAAGGTGAGTGAAGAACGGAGTTTCGAAATATTTCTGAGATGGTGAAAGGAGATCTTGCAGATGTGTTTGATGTGGGATACAAAAGTGAGTTGAGGGTCAAATCTTACGCCGAGGTTGGTAACTGATGAAGAGAGGGGAATGTCGTGACCAGAGAAGGTAATACTGGTTATGGAGGAAGACTGGGTCTGATGTGGGGTGCCAATTAACATTGCTTCGGTTTTGGAGCTGTTCAACTTGAGAAAGTTGTTTTTCATCCACACCTTATCTCCTCCAGACAAGCATGGAGAGTTGACGGGGGAGATGATGAGGATGGAGAAGCCGTGGAGGAACATGCGTCAGTTTTTATGTAGATTTGCGTGTCATCAGCGTAGCAATGGAATGAGAGTCCCTATCGACTGATGGCATGGCCAAGGGGAGTATGTACGAAGAGAATGGTGCCAAGGACTGATCTCTGGTGGACCCCACAGGTGACTGTGTGTCCGGGACCTTGAACTCCCAAGGGAAATGTATTCTATTCTGTCGGTGAAGTAGGCTTTTAACCAGTTAAGGGCGGTGGCAGTGAGTCCAATGGTGTGATGTAGGAGTATTCCATGGTCAACTGTGTCGAAAGCAGCAGACAAATCAAGGAGAATCAGAGGGAAGGTGAACCAGCATCTGCTGCCATCCGTAGGTAATTTGTGACTCTAAGCAGAGCTTTTTCTGTGCTGTGGGCGGAGCGCAAACTAGACTGAAAGGTTTCAAAGATGTTGTACTTGAGGTGGTCCTGGAGGTGGGGCAGCAACTATTTTTTCCAGTACTTTGGAGAGGAATGGGAGTTTGGAAATGGGCCTGTAATTAGCAAAAACTTCTGGATCGAGAATAGTCTGATGGAACAAAGCCGGCCTGGAGGAATTGGTTTATTACAGCTGTGATCAGGGACTGATGGAAGAGATGTTAGTTTTCACTAGGGTCGTAGGAAAGGGGTCGAGGGCACATGGTTTCATCATCCTGATGATAAACTCAACCTATTCCTGTGAGATTTCTGGGAAGCACTTTAGAGGCTGGAAGATCTCAAACTGTGAATAAGCAGACTGGATAGGTAGAGTGGAGGAACCAGAAAGGACAGAACGGCTTGAGTCAATTTTCGATTTGAAGAAAGCCATGAAAATCCAATTCCAAATGAAAAGGTTTCACATTTTAGGCTTTTGCTTAAACTAAAGACTGTTAAATTAATGCTCCCCATTATGTATCACTAAGCAGAGAATATCACTCATCTGTTCTTCAGTCAGACATTCCCTTGGCAGCAAGCGCTGCCGTTACGAAGGCCTGCGGCGGAGAGAGCAAAAGGATCGTGAGAATACTCTCACCGAATAAGTTCATTTTATTTTATTTCTCATGCACTAGGATCCAGCCACCTAACCTCTTGGGTACATGTACCACAGCAACAAAACTACTTCTTCTGATAGCACTTTTTAAAGCAACTCTCTAATGTAAGTGTTGTCTTTAGTATTGTCTGTTTTGTGACAAGTAGGAAGGATTGCTGCTTGTCTTTGGAAAGTGTGGAATTTACCCTTTATTCTAACAAAATGCTTGACTCCACTATTGCCATGCTTGTACTAGGGTTCTGGAGGAAAAGTAATCCTGCATCTCATTTTAAGTGTTCTAAACTTAAACATACTATGACTAAGCTTTTATTCTTAGCAATGTCAACCATGTATTTTCACCGTCAGAAAATGAGATGTAATCAAGTATGACAGTTTTTGATTTGACTTATCTGCTGTGTCTTGACCTCCTCAAAGGTACTGGAGAGAGTGGCAAGAGCACCTTCATCAAGCAGATGAGAATAATCCATGGGTCAGGCTACACAGATGAGGACAAGAAGGTCTTCACCAAACTGGTCTACCAGAACATCTTCACCTCAATGCAGGCAATGATCCGTGCAACTGAGACCCTCAAAATCCCGTTCAAGTATGAGCAGAACAAGGTGCGTACGACGATGAAAATATTATCAAAATAGACCCAAATTCAAATACTTAGTTTTAGTTGTTTGTGGAGCATTTAAATCACTGGGCTAAGATATGAAGTAAACATAAATTAGAGTTAACGCCAGCCCCTAACAACTTGTCACTATAAATCCAATTCTTAACAGTATGTTTTTGGAAGGCCAAATCAAGACAGAGTAGGGAGAAGATCCAGAAACTAGCAAATGTGGAAACGGAAAACACTGTTTTCCAAATGTATTATCAATCAAGGGATATTATAACACATGCAAATCTAAACAACTTGACCTCTTTAGCAACAAAGCTAATAGCGAGGCAACATTAGATACCTCATGTAGGACTAAATATGAGTGCTGTGTTAAGGCTGTAACTATAACAATCATGTTACCAAGTGGTGCAACTCTCCAGCCATTTTTGGTGCCTAATGATGTTTAATGTGATTGTTCCAACTTCCTTTCTCGTGATTGTTTGTCACTCTTGTGTAGACGTTGTGTAAACTTATTAAAGTAAAAAGGTTATGAAAAATTTACTTGCAGGTGTACTGATGTTGGTACAGTTCACGTTGATCGTTTGCACCTGATGCGGTGTGAAAACGGGAAATAATTGAGTCTAACATGAAATAACTGTTGGGATGCTTTGCTTTGTGACTAGACTGTCTCCAACCATGTTATTAATCCTGGCCAAATTCAATTAATTCCAGAGAAGGGTGGTTTAAAGGGGGAAATGTATGTAGTATGTCTTCTATTCTTAAATAAGTGTCACAGATGTGGTAAAGACCAATGCAGAAGGACATATTTCCTCTGGACTAACTAAGAAACTAATCAGTTCTCAGAAACCCATAACGCTCACTTGAGACATGGAGGACATTGTAAGAATTTTACTTGTAAATTAATTTTCTCATAAATTTGTTTGTTTCTTCCCCATTCAGAATAATGCCCAGCTGGTGCGTGAGGTGGATGTTGAAAAGATTTCATCCTTTGATCAGCCATACATTGGTGCGATAAAGTTGCTGTGGGCTGACCCTGGCATCCAGGAGGCCTACGATCGCAGGAGAGAGTACCAGCTCTCTGACTCAACCAAATAGTACGTCTCTTAAGCTAGCGTGACCCAGTATTTACTTTGTCAAAAGTGGAAAGGAGTTTGACTTCGAGATAACCTATTGCAATGTGATGTAACCGTTTTTATTGTATTATAATTATAGATAGATTAATGTTTATAGATGGTTTTGTTTTTTCTTCTAAATTACGATTCAAAAGTTTGGATGTAGTTACCTATTCTATTGAATAGGAAACCATCTGTGCTAATAAACAGTTAATAACAGGAGGAGAGGATGACTGAGGCAGATGGGGAGAGTTGGTGTGAAAAGGATTTGCATTCATCCATTTTAGATTAGTTCCGTAAACAATTTTATACTCGACAAAGAACTTGTGTGCACTGTATTTTATAACAAGTTACTACTTTTCATATTTGAATGTATTTTTATAGATGTGTTTTGACAGGGCAACTGTTTGTCAGTTTGTACTAATATGTTCATGGTGTCATAATGTTGAGATGGTTTGTCTACATGTGCATCTCTTGTCATATGTCCCCTTCCACAGTTACCTTAATGATTTAGAACGAGTAGGATCATCAGGGTACGTGCCCACCCTGCAGGATGTATTGCGGGTTCGAGTGCCCACCACCGGCATCATTGAGTACCCATTTGATCTGGAGAATATAATCTTCAGGTACTGGTGTCAGTGCTGCAGATGATGCCACTGGTTGGCTAGCTGCTCAACAGTTGGTCAGCCAGGTGGAAAACATTGACGCCTCCATATCTCCATCTGCACTGCAGGGCTCAGCACTTTAACACGTCCCTAATGGTACACTCTCAAAGACTGGCCTAAAAAACCACTCCAATCCTCCTGTCAAGACTCACTGACGACCATAGTGAAAATAAAAAAATATTTCTATCTCAAAGTGGACCTTCAGTGTTAAATCGGGCATATGGAGTAAAGTTGCAAGGGTTCCTTAAAACTTAAGTGAACCCTTTGAAATGGAGGATAGTATGAAATTGAGTAATTTTTTGTCTTTGAAAGCTGCCATTAAGAGTCAGCTGAATTTCCAATAGAATTTGGGGATGTAGGGATAAAGAAATCATTTAATACCTGCACGACTCTTGGGAATGGTTCTCTTCAATCCATTTGGGCTGATCTGCTTTGGGGGGTGTGCTATATCTTTTATATGCTTCACTTTCTTTTTCCTCTGTCTTTTTCTGTCCTTCCTCTTTATAGCTATCTAAGTGATCTGGATCGTATTGCTGAATCGTCCTATCTACCAACCCAACAAGATGTTCTTAGGGTACGAATCCCAACCACTGGGATCATAGAATACCCTTTCGACTTGCAAAGCATCATTTTCAGGTAGAAGAAAATACACTACTGTACTAACCCCTCTATTGCACATTACTAGTGGTCCGGTTTAATTTTAAATTCTTAATGCCCACCTTAGGCTTCAATCAATATAAATAAAGGGGAACGTACTTTACATAAAATATCATGTTCCCTCTTTCTGAATGTTAATTCAATGTTCTATATGTCAATATTACAGTACAGCACCATAACATGAGGTAAAATATTTTGATGGCTCAATACAAAACAAAGAATCGACTGTTAAGGTTGTGATGTTTCACGACCTCTTGTTAGTGTGCAAAACAGGCTGACAGGCAGGATTAGAGCTTCATAAAGTTCAACTAAACACCTGCACTTACTAGTGGTCTGGTATACTATACATATACTACAGAGTTAAATATATGTGTAGTATATGTCAATTGGCGACTGTTTGATTGCCCAGTTTGTTCCTTCAGAAATATGTTTTAGTCAGACTAATTTAATTTCAGTCGAACAGCAGTGATCAAATAAATTTGGTTTAAGGTCCAGTGTGTAAAATCTAGGTATTTCTTTTAAATCTATTAAATATATCAGTCATATAATAATCATAACAGTTTGTGTACTTTCTGCTGGAAGTGAAACGGCAGGTCCTAATTATCATATGGACACCGCTATGATCATACAGAGGGATTTTGCGTTTTTAACAAATTCCATTTGTTTTGAAAAATGGAGGATCATACCTATGCTTTAGAACACGAAAAAGCAGTGGAGAGCCAAGCTTTCCATGGAAACTTGTGAAATGTTAATATGTACATGAAGAAGGGGGGAGAAAATGCAAATGGTGTAGCCTGGCAGCCCGGAGGATTTATCGCCGCTGCCTGCCGCCTTCCCAGCAGCTGCACAGGGAAGGAGGCTTACGGCACTGGCCGTGATCTGACCGAACTCACCCTAACGAGTGCTCATTACTCAGTGCAATGCAACTGGCTCCAGGTCAGCTTATGAAGACTTCAGGTGGAAAAGGAAAGGCAGCTCCTGCTGGATCCTGTCCAAAATCGAATGGATTCTCCTCTGATACAAGATCCGGCCAAGTTTTGTGGAAATCCAAACCTAGCATCTGTATAATCCTACTCACAACAACCAACTGAGTGCCTTCCCCCAGCAAAGTCTAAAACTCCCTTCCAAAATCAAACCCATAGCACTCGGATACAGCAGTTGGGGAAAAGGCTGGTTGGGCAAAAAGATGAAAGTAACTAGAAGATGCATGAAGTCCACATGTATAACCACTATATAAGTTATTTGTACTGCATAAATAGAGTAACAATTTAATTATTTTGCATGTATTCAAGTGAAACTGGTGTGAAGACGATAGTATAGGGAAGGGTTTCCCTGCTTACTTTGGTAAAAAGGAGAGCTGAGAGAAAGATGGACCGAGGGGGGAAAAAGTGATTACAGAGGGGCATTAATCAATAGGCCAATAGAAATAAATGCTTTTATTGAGGGCATGCTGAAGAGGTTCCCAGCGCTCCCTTGGCAGCGAGCCGATATGCCGACTTCTGCTCAGTTATGCTAATGATAAATAATTACATGCTATCAATGACATCAGTTTTGTGTTAAGAAACCAAAAATTCAAATGTGTGTGGGAATAATGTGACAAGTTGAGTGTTATTGGAAGAGCAAGACTGTTTTTATTAGAGTTTGTTAAACTAGGGATTTTTGGGAATATGCTACCTTATTCCTGTCATTAAACTGGATTGCGTAGGATGAAGTTCCAAAACCTGATAGTTACATTTAGTAACAACCACATGTGACACTGTACTGCCTTTGCTTGCAGTTGCAGGGTCTTGGCTGCAACAAGGAAAACTCTCATTGACAAATCTCCATTCGCCTTGCTTCCCTCTTTTAATTGGCATTTTGAAGTCACAGGAAATGTAGTTTTCCTTAACCTGTCCAGCATTCAGTTTATAGTATTAAGTAGGTCACTTATCAATGTGGAAGTAAAAATTGAGATCATTCAAGTGAAGGTTGATTTAAGGCAGAATTTCAATTGTCATGTATCACCTTTTGTGACATGTGATCAAAGTTTCCTGTTAACTTCTGTTGTGTAATATTGGGTATGAAATTACCTTTATGGGTTTACACTAACAGCGTTCACTGATGGATGCTTTCAGGGCAATTCTTATGAATTTGTATTTTAGTTCAAGTAGCACATTTAATCGGATCAAATAGAGAGAAAAAAATCTTATTTCCCAATTTTTTCCCCCTGCTCTTCTCATCTTTTCTTCAAACACTCCTTTGTTCCCATAGCCTCTATTTGCTCATCTATTATTCACTTGTGGCAGCTTTTTTTATTTTTAATATATAGGCTCTCAGAAAATGTTATTTACTATCTAGCTCCTGCATGGACTTTACTGCATGGACTTTGTGGAGAGAGAGGGGGGGGGGATGGTTGGCATTTGTGCACCCACATTATTCCTTGTCATTTGGGCTCTCTTTATGGTTTGCTCCATCCACACTGCACTTTCATGGTTTAAATTTCCTGTTTTACTTGACTTAAACTGTATCTTGCATAAAATATACTGTACACTGCTCAAAAAATTAGCCGAAAATTTAATCATCACATTATAGCGCCCAAGTCAGTAAAACTTCTTGGGTACGTATCTGTTCAGTTTGAAAGGTTTGCTGTGTCACCCAGCAGTCTCGAAAACAACCCCACTACTGAGCCATATTGAGTTGCTCGATGAATTCAAACAGGCTGGATCAGTCTGAGGTTTTCACTTTGATTTTGCATGTGATTGAAAATCCAGCCCTCAATAGGTTAATTACACATGTACATCGAATATTTTCCACTTGAATATTTTGTACAATGTGTGAGTTAAATGTTCGCTCTTTTTGAGCAGTGTTTTATATACATATTGTATACATTTCTAATTGACTGAAGCCTATTAAATCCAAAAGGTTAATTGGATTAAGAGAATAGTTAAACTTACAGATGTACCATAAAAGATATTTAACTGTACAAAAAGGCTCAGGTCTCTGAATTGGTACTTTCTATTCTAACATTACTAAGTCTGTGACTTTACAGAACAATTATCATAAACATTGATCATTTTAGTGTTCAGTCCAAACTTGATTCGGCTCATTCGATATGAGTCGGCTTAATGTAATACAACATATTTTAGTCAAACCTGAGGTTAAACAAATAAATGTAAATTGAATCACTCTGGCTCGTATTTAGCGATAATTGTAATTGTCTCTACTTTGACTCTATTGTCCCTCTATTTGGTTCCGCCATCTCATCCCATCATGTCTCAATCAGGATGGTTGATGTTGGGGGTCAGAGGTCAGAGAGGAGGAAGTGGATCCACTGCTTTGAGAACGTCACCTCCATCATGTTTCTCGTGGCGCTCAGCGAGTACGACCAGGTTCTGGTGGAGTCCGACAATGAGGTATGACCGAAACGGTTGAGTGCATGGATGTAAATTTCACATTATATCCATATTTTAATATATTGACTCATAACTATAATATTACTTTAGCTGGAAGTGAACATACTGAAAGTATGAATATTCAAGACATTTCACAATGAGATCTAGGTTTTTCTGGACAATACACATTTTTGCAATTTCTAATATGCCTTATTTTTATACAAAAATATATTTTAATAAGTTGTTATATGAGGGGTGTCACTCATAGTGGCTGACCTTAAAGGGATCATCACCCACTTCTGGAACCCCGTCTCAGCTCGTTAATTGACTCTGAAGTTGTTGAAATTTGAAGTTTAATAACCTCAGCTTTAGTGTTTTGGGTCATTAACACTCATCAGTCCAAACAGTGACATTTCAGTGATAAAACTGAAAAAAATAAAATCAAACCCATATGCATTTGTATTAAAATATTGAACATCTGACAGGCTAGTGAGCATAATGGAGAATTTAGCTGCTTGGAGCCAGATATTTTATTCGGAAGAATGAATATTGGGCTTGGATTTGTCAGGAAGCCAGAAATTACTTATAATTAATTTTGGTCTGGGCATCTAATTATATAAACAACTTTTAACACATTGACTATTTCAACATAAATTGTCAAAGTTGTTCACAGCTTCTTGCTCTTTCATGTCCTCAAAAATAATTAACATAGCTTTAAAGCAGCCTCACCTGTTCTAACATTCAGTGATTACATATCAATTGCAACTTTATTAGGTATTCTATTGAACTACCATGTGAATAGAAGAAAATTACATTTACACACAACCATAATTATTCAAGTTCTCCCAACGAACAGAAAAGAGTTATTCTGTCTCCTTGCTGAACTTGTTAGCCCTGACTCCTCTTAGACTCCTGTGTTCAGATAGAATTATCTCTAATAAGGCTAATGTGATCAGTCACTGCATGCCCTCTGCTCCTCCACTCACAACAAACCCTTTCTTTGACCTGATCATATGACCACAGGGTTTCATAAACCAGACCCAGCTGACAGCTTGACTCACTTGATATGCTGTACATCGCTACAGATTCATGGCCGACCATGGTCAAGGCAACAGTTTTAACTGCCACCGACCCGTCACAATATCAATACCAGTTACTTGTGTCCAGATGCTGTGACTCATCCAACAGTTTTTAAGCAATACTAATGTTTGTTGAGCTGATCAAAGAAACATCAGTGCCATAAATGATAGATTTAGCATTCACTGATCAGCCACAACATGTAACTAGAAACTTGTATTAATGTTTTGGGGGATTGGTGTGCACTTCCGTTATTTATTCTGCTGAACATGAGAGCCATATCATTTTTAGGGGGGACATAGGATGGAGGGACATGTAGGAATGTAGTCATTGAGCCCGTCATCTATTGTACAGATGAAGTAGATGCAACTGAAGCAAACTGGTTGATAATTTTAAAGCAGAGTCCGACATTCCACTCCACACGCCGTTATTGGCTGAGGGTGAAAAGCCTAATACTCAGTGGCTAATGTGCAGGAATGTTCCCAACCCAGGAAATTAATGTCAAGAAGAGAAAATAGGGACAGATTTCATATAGTGATCAGAAATAATGTTTGAGAGTGCACTGCAACCATATTTTTAACATAATTAAAATTCATTTTGAGTGAGATGTATGTGCTTTTTTCACAAGTACGGACCCACACTATCCGCACTGCGGTATCTCAGACATTACATCATTTTCAGTTTTTGGGCTTCAAATTAGATCATTGCCTTAAAAAAAAAAAAAGGTAGGTAATGCTGAAAATTTAACCATGAACTTGAAAATTTTACAAAGTGGATGCATAGGCAAGATGTGCTTCAAGATTTATAAATTGCATTCACAACGAAGAGCGAACAAAGCCGATTATGAGCGGTCTTCTGTTTTCAAAAATATACTCACCTTGTGTTTGTCTTTTTAGAATCGTATGGAGGAGAGTAAAGCTCTGTTCAGGACCATCATCACATATCCCTGGTTCCAAAACTCCTCAGTCATCCTCTTCCTCAACAAGAAGGATCTGCTGGAGGAAAAAATCATGTATTCTCACCTGGTTGATTACTTCCCAGAGTTTGATGGTAATCTTTCCCTTCTACTTTTTAAGACATCTTAACCAAAGAATAATTCTGACATTGCCTGCCTATATTGTATAATGTAGTACCATGATGTCAGTTGATCCTCAGCAATAAACTTTTATGATTTGTAGAGCTATAACACCTAATATTAACTCAGTCACGAATGCAGTGGCTTCAGTTTCATCTAATATTCCGATTCCAAACAAGTTGAGATGCTCGGTAAAACACAAATAAAAATGGAATTCAATGATTTGCAAACTGTTTACTAAGAGTCTTTGCAAAATGTTTCCAAGCTAATGTTGTCATTATCTTCACATAATGGTCAACCTCACCCGCCCTTGTTGTGAATGACTGAAGCTTTTGGAGATGCTCCTTTCACCCTCAATCATGATAGTTTTGCCTGTTACCAACTCGGCTGTTAATTTGTGGAACGTTTCCAACAGGTGTTTGAGATAATCCCAATTTTGCCAGTATTTTGTTGCCCCTTTCCAAATGATTAGTATTAAGAATAATTGTATATTTACAGACA
>VRLP01009993.1:0-10956 GCA_009660295.1 Lophius piscatorius
CTGCAGATCCAGTTTTACACTGGAGTAATCCAGTCTGTTCTCTGCACATCCATCACTGTTTGGTTTGGATCTGCTACCAAACAGGACAGAAACAGAATACAACAGACAATTAGATCTGCAGAAAAAAATCATCGGATCCAACCTGCCCTCCATCCAGGACTTATACTCCTACAGAGTCAGGAAACAGTTAGGAAAGATCACTGCAGACCCATCCCACACCGGACACAACCCGTTTGAACTTCTCCCCTCTGGCAGGCGCTACAGAACACTGTTCGCCAAAACCACCAGACACAAGAACAGTTTCTATCCACAGACCATCAACCGGACCAACGATCAAACCAGTGTCAGTGTTGTACAATAACCTGGTTCACCCCATTATACAATAACTACCTCCAACTGTCATTACTCTGACATCTTTGCACTGTCATATATATTTATATATACAAATTAATACATATATATTTAAATGTACAAAACCTGTATACAAGAACATATCCATTTGTTTATAGATTGTATATTTGTTTATTGCCTTGTCAATCTAATTTAAAATTATTTATATGACGTTTGTACTGTGAGAGCTCAGTTAACCGGAGTCAAATTCCTTTTATGCATATACATGGCCAATAACGCTGATTCTGATTCCTGACCAGAACACATGGAGTGAAATTGGTAAAAAAAAAAAAGTTATATATATATATATATATATATATATATATATATATATCGAACAGAAAATATTTTTGAATTTTTCCTTTTCTTTTTCTTTTGGCAGTTCCCTTTAGGTGTCGCCACAGTGGGTCATCTGTTTACACCTTGCCCTGTCCTCTGCATCTCCCCTGTCACAACAACCAAACTGCATGTCCTCTCTCACAACATCCAGAAACCTCCTCTTTCGTCTTCACCTTTTCCTCTTCTCCTGCCCAGTTGCTCTGAACAGTTGGCACAAAGTCCTTGAACGTCTGCACCGTCTTCACCTCTACTCCTTGTACCCTCGATGATTCATCTGCCTCCCTTTTACTCACACACGTATTCTGTCTTGCTCTGACTGACGTTTAGTCCTTTTCTCTCCAGCGCATACCTCCACCACTCCAGGTTTTCCTCCACCTGCTCTCACTACAGATCACAATGTCATCTGCAAACATCATAGTCCACGGCGGCTCCTGTCTCACCTCATCCGTCAGCCTGTCCGTCACCACAGCAAAAGAGAATGGGCTCAGAGCCGATCCTTGATGCGGTCCCGCCTCCACCTTGACTCCATCCGTCATTTCTACTGCATAGCCCACCGCTTCCACTACTCTTTCCCCTATCGTCATTTGTGTCTGATCAGCCTTATACCTCTGTAGCTCTTCAGACATCCGCTCACTCTCCAAGATCACAAGATCATGTGGAACAATTTAGTTATATACGCCACCGCCGTTCTACTAGTGCTGTCAAATTATTAGACAATACTAATTTATTGAATACTGGAGGTGAGTGGGTGGAGCAGGTCAGTTTGTGCGTCGGAGTCACAAGAGGCTTGGAATGTAAGTGGGCTAATAATACCAGGATGATTATTTAGATTTTCTTCTAGAGAGGAACTTTTAAACATCCGCCAATCAACTGGGAATACTTTCTCACAATTCCCCGAACAATTGGTTAACCTAGGTCAACTTCTAGTTGGAGGAGCATGAAAATTGAAAACTCAAGCCACATGCTTGTATGAGTTTTTAAACAAAGAGTGTGCAAGTCCAAACAATGTTGTGTGAAATTTATTTTCATTTGCGGAAAAAAAACAACAATAATTCCTGATGTGCCTGATGTGAAAGTGAGGCAAATACCAGACTTCACTCATATGAGAGCTCTCTTTACTAATAATTATTTATCTGTTTTTTTACTGTTTAAATACCTGCTTGACCAAATGACTTGACATTTTATGGTAAAATTAAAGAGTTTAAATATTAAATGAATAAATGCCCAGAGCCAGATGAGCCAGAGCTTAACACATCAAACCCCACCTCACCAAAGATTAACGGGAGTGCGGGGCTTGAATGCCTCACAGAATGCTGCAATGTGGGTTTTGTGCTGGAGACAGTTGCAGTCTTAGATTGTTAATCATCGGATTCTGTATAGCGCAATTTGTCAATACAGAATGCTCTACACACTAGCAGTCCAGAATTCTGGCAGTGGTTTCTGACTGAACTCAAATTCATTCCTGCCATGATGCTCAGATGTAGGTAGGTGGCATGACTCATTGAGAAAAAATAGAATAATGAATTAGAATGGTCTGCCGTCAGTGTCATGGAAGTACCGGCGTGATAATGACGTGTGCTTCAGGGGGGGGTTCCCTGTGTTTCATTGGGCACTGCAATTCCTACTGAACTGATTCACCAGTTCACCCTTATTGGATTTTTAGCGAGGGACTATTTCAATCACAATACATCTAATTCAGCTGATTCATTCTCTGCTGCACATAAAGAGAAAAGAGCGCTTCAATTTTGAAAAAGCGAGATGCCAGTTGAGGTTTTTTGCAGCATCCCCCACTCAAAGGCCTTCAGGTGCCTCAGCACGCAACCAATCACCAAAAAGAAGATGAAAATGAAGAAGTTATTTCACAATGTCTCAGATTGATCAACGTACCCTCAGGGTAGGTAGAGCACAGTTTGAGGACTGCTGACGCTTTTCTTCTTCACACGGAGGGCAAGTTGGTTTTCCGTCTAATTTAAAGCCTGTGGTCAAACACAGAGCCTCTGTTGGAATGTCAGTGTCTCAAAAGCTCGTTGCTTTGTTTTTCGTATAATTGCTGACAAGCCGATTTTAAAGCTTTATCTGTGAAATGAAGAGAGATTGGAAATCCGAGTCACACACAGGCCGATCCTGTGACTATAAATTTATGCTACCAACCCACGCGTCTCTCAAAAATAAGGAATAAGAAATAATGATTCCTCTGTTCAAATGTTGGCGCATTTCCTGAGTTAAATGATGGGAAAACATTTTTGGAAAATACTGTTGACTTGTGATTTGCTGAAGACTTGGTTCTAAACATGCATCTCCATAAGTTTTTCTACCATCTTGTGAATCAACAAATCAGGAAATCTCACATTGAGTCCGAATTCAACCAAACACACCCACTGAAGTATCCATTCATTCATTCTCTGTAACCCCTTATCGTGTTCAGGGTAGCGATCATAACCCAGCTGACATCAGGCAAGAGGTATGGGACAACCACGGCAAGCCAACAGTTCACCACAGGGCTGACAACCATTCACACTCTTACTGACACCTACTGGCAATTTAGATTCACCAGTTCACCCTTATTGGATTTTCTTTTTTTAGACTGTGGAAGGAAGGTAGAGGAAACAAACACCGGGGAAACACGAAAACTCTGCACAGAACGACCCCTTCAGTGATAAGAGGGTTGTAAATAAACATAATTGTTCTGACGCATCTTGTGGTTCCGATCACAGGGCTCATCATCAGTCCCTTCAAGACATGGCATGTCCTCTTGACCATTACTCTCACAATAAAACCTCAGATTCAGACGTCTGATGGTCAAACTTTACCTCCATCCTCATTCAACGTGTTTTCGGCAACAGGACAGCGTGTGAATATGAGACTGTATGCATAATGAATGAACCAATATGTGTAAAAGCTCGAGGAGCAGAAACCTTTTGCCAGTAAGAGCTGTAGACTTTAAGACTGCAGGAAAAAGCACATTGGTAAACAGATTCAAATTAGATTTAGTTGAGTGGCGGCTTTTGAAATGGGGAAACCAAGATTTATTTAACAGCGTGAGCAGATGTAAACGACCCAGTACTGAAGAACAAGAAATGTTTTCTAGATGTTTCCATCATGCACCTATTCTATCAAAACTTGACTTAGTTGATTATTAGTGTTTCGTTATAGTTGACTCCTTTATTGTCAGAAAAAACTACTGTGAATAGAGATTGCATCTCTATATGTGCTGGAAATCTTTTTCACCAAAAACAACCGGAAAACCAAACTACACCAGTGTTCTCACGTGACATGCACGTGTGTAGAAAGCCAAATAATGTGATACTTATATAGTTATGATCCCATAATGACCTGATGTACCGCTGATGTCAGTTCACTGGTAGATGGTAATCTTCTCTCTGCAGTTATGGACCACACCTCACATTACATGTGGCTTATTATCATAATGGAAACATTTTTTATGTCATGAATAGGCAGTACTTGGCAACACGCTCCAACCATGAAACAAGAGCTCTCTCTTAGTGTTCTCTTTTTATCATTTAAGTACATCGAAAAAATACACACACATACACACAATATGAGGCAATATACAGAAAATGTAAAAGTCTCCAGAGAACAGTTTGTGGAAACGTCAGACGAGATTCAACCATCGCCGCCAGCTTTTAAATACAGTTCTATCATGACGTAAAGTTAACAACAGCGAACGTCAGACCAACTTTCATCCAAAACATGGCGTTTTCTAGGCCAGCAATAAAAAACTTGCCCCAGCAGGTTGACCATGCAAGAATTTACACATTTCTGTCTCTTATACAGCACAGTGGTGTTTTAATTCACCAGAGCCAAAGGTAGTTTTTAATAGAGGAGCTGCCAATAATGTTTACTTTAAATGTCAATGCGACTTTTATTCCCCCACATAATTACTTGACAATTTTCATTAACAGATAACCAGCTGCGGTTTCTGGAGTATATGGAGAACTGGGGTAAAATATGTTATATGCAAGTTAGAACTTCTTCAGTCGATTGATATGTACCAAGCTTGGAATAAATCCGAACCAGGGGTTAGAGAATTATGTCAGAAAAACAAAAATCTCCCTATAGTTAGTAAAATATCAAGTATGAGATTAAAATACAAATAGTTCAAGATAGATATATTTAATTCGATTCATACGCACCAAATTTGGACTATATCGGACCAACGGTTGACAAATTATGGCTGTAAACATTTGGAGATAAAGTTCCCCTTAGTGTTGAAAGTGTAGCACTTTGAGATTTGATCCAAATGTAAAGTGCATTATAAATTAAATGTATTATTATTATTATTATGACTTCCCCCATCCATTTCCTCATGAGGTAATCTCTACTGTAAACTAATACATTTAATAAAGGCAAAGCGCTTACAGTCCAATTACACACCTTTTTCCAACTTTACCATTTGCATTAACATACGGCCACAGTCAACGCAGTCGCTCCTCCCACCGATAAATCGTAAGGTTCTTCTTATGTGATCCTGAACATCATGTGAATCAAGAATAAATTTGTGATAGAGCAGTGGGCAGCACAGATTCCCTCATGCAATTCTGGCGGCAGTGCTTGACAAAGCACTGCCGCACCGGATGGTCGTGGATTACTTGATTATTATTGCGGCTGGCAGGTCCACTGCAGAATGCCAGTAGGAGGAAGTTTGAATGTCTACTTCTCATCCTATAGGGGTATTAAGACATCTGCTTTAAATGTCAAAATCAAAATAAAATGGTTTTATTTTTGCTCAATTTGAATTTTCTGGTGTTTAATAAAAGCCTCTTAAAATCTTTGTTTCTGCTGTGAGCCAGGTGAAAACAGTCCCATGTGTATCCATATCATCATACAGGAATTTAAAAAAATAAATAAATCATAAAACATGTCAAAAGTTGTAGTCAAGAAAGTCTGTTCCAAACAGTTTCTTTATTGACAGATATAAAATACTTATTAAATCTTAACGCTGTGCTAAGTGTCTGTGGGCCATAATGTGGCACAAATCTTGTTTTATCTGCTTTTACCTTGTAGCACGTAAAGTGCGTTATGAATAAAATGTATTATTATTATTATTATTATTATTACTATTATTATTGTTATTATCTGGATCATTATAGGCATTGGAACCACATTACACATTCATTCAGTGGATCTCTTCCTCATCTCACAATGATCATACAGCTATAAGAAATTCCAGGATCCACCCCATATACATTTTTTGTCTGGCTCATGCATGGTACAACATGGTAATTAACATAAAGTAGCTTTGTAAGTGCATTTTAATTATTGTGTAAAAACAGAAACATAGACAAAGGATAAGTTTTAACACAACAGTCCTTTGGATTTGGTTGTGCCTCACATGTTTTTTTGAAAAGCCACTAAAAAGGAGACATTTGATTTCCCCCATTCAAACAGTCACACAAGCGGACCATAGCTATTTCCCCCACCTCTTCCTGGAGGAGCGAGTAACACGTGGGACAGGGAATCAATTTGTTGGCAGTTAATTAAGATTTTAGATAGAGGTAAAGCAATGGTAAAAAAATAATAAAAAAATCCTCTTATCCTGACACCACTGCTACATCTAAATGCAGTTTGCCAATGAAATGCAGTTCATTAAGTGTATGCCATGTTGACATGATAGGACCGTTATGTCATGGTTAATGCAACCCACATGGCAAATTCAGAGCATTTCTCACTCAATAAACTGTACTTCCCATACACGTGTTCTTACTAGATAATGAAACTGTCAAAAACAATAATTACAATTTTCTAAATCTGCAAGAAAACTGGCTGCCAAACACATCAAAACTGACAGATTGTGCAACCATGACGTAAACTAACTTGTTATAGTAGTCTATTCCCACACAAAGCATAACAACAATGCAACTAGCACCAGGGACAAACACAGCATGATCCAGAGATACTCTCTGATAGAGATACCCCAAAATACTTCTCATGTCAGGCAGAGTAAAGTCCCACTGCAACACAGAACATCTCAGCCAGGGAGTCGCTTTCACAGCCTGCTTACCTTAATGAGAGGGTATACCAGAGCCTGCTGGGGATCATGAGTGTTGAGTCAAGTCCAGAGCGAAGACAGTCAGACCTCCAGCCATCAGCAGCAGCATAACCAGACTTGTGTGTAGTGAGCGGGACAGGCTTGTGTGTGCTGTACGCTCAGACACTCCCTCCCAAAGCCTCTCAATGAGTGTTCCTAGTTGGAAGCTGTACGACAGCTGTGTTCAGGGAGATCCGAGAGGCGAAAGAATAGAGACAGGCATGTGGCTGGTCTCCGCCTCTCTCTATCAGCCTGCAGCTCCCACTCTCTCCCACTCTCTCCCCAAAGTCCCCTCTCTGTTGCTCCGTTCTCCCTCTCCACACTATATTTTACACACATGCATTCACTGCACCTTTCTCTCTTTCTCACTGTCTCTGCCTCTCTCTCTCACACATACACAAACACAAACATATGCATTCACACACACCTCTCTCATTCTGTTTTTGATACAGCATGCGCTCATTGTAAATCCCTGCAATTCTTGATGCAGGGAATTCTCTTGATCAGCACTTTGAGATTTGATCCAAATGTTAAGTGCATTATAAATTAAATGTATTATTATTATTATTACTATTATTATTATTATAATTGATGCAGGGATTTACATTTCTTGGTTTGCTGTGTCGCGACTTTTGTTCACTTCTCTCTGAATTCCAATCCCATTAAACTCCACCTTTATCTAGTTTGAGGCCCTGCACCTCGGAAACTAAAACCATTCAATGTCTGGAGAGTAATTACTATAAAATAGCCCCTAAAGTGAAGTCAAAATTTTGGACTACATGCATGACAAAGATTGAGGCACCGAAGTGGAATAGAGCTACCTTGAAAGCTATCAATACCACTAGACATAAATGGACATACGGGACAGAAGAGTTTTCTATAATGAGGTTAAGACATTGCCACTGGTTTGGCTCTGAAGTGCAAATGAAAGCAAAATGTCATGGTTAATCTTCGCTAGGAAGGACATTTTTTTGCCACCAGCAAAGGCACATAGTGTCGTGTGTGTATCCGCGCTCCCTCGTCCGTTTGAATGCAATTTCATAACACTCTGGAGGATCCACTGGGAGGGTTATTCATTAGGAAAACAGAAACAAAAAGGCTTTGTGCGTCACCGCTCGTTGCTCTGGTTCAGTCCACAATGGACAGGAACGTATATGTGACCCTATAAAAGAATGCAATTCATTAAAAGTGTATAATGGAAATTGCATTCATACTATTCCGTCCAAACATAGATAAGAATGTGAAAGTACATCTTGACCGAGGGCAGAGCTGTGTAAGTGGAGTGAGTAAAAGAGAGACTGAGGGGGCGGGCAAAGCAGGAGCTCATCAGCATTCGGATAATGGTATCGTTGATCACATTTTCCATCATAATATTAATGATCTGGAAATCCCTCTACCCAGATAGAAGGGCGCTCCTTTGGATTTTTCTTTTAAATGTTTACAATTTTATATTTACTCAATAAATAAGTGTAATTTATCGTATTATTTCAATATGACCGCACATTAAAAACAGCATTGAGTCAGCGATGTGTTCGATGCAGTGAATAAGAGAGAATGCTGAAGAGAAACAACAGATGCCTCCATTTAAAATTCATTACTAAATAAAGGCAGAAATGCCAAAGGGTTTTATTTATATCACCAATGGCATTTTTATGATCTCCAACAATGTCTGGAAAATCTCTGAGATACTCACAATTCATGTTTTCCATTCTTGATCAGACTGCAGGAAAAAATGTGGCTCAAGTCTGATTTTTTGCTCATATCTGACTTTTTCATGTTTTTCGTTTGAACAGCACAAACCAAATGGAATCGGATCTTTACCAGTTCTGATTTGGGCCACTTCCATGTGGCGCTCTAAATCAGAGACAGGTTGGATTTTTTGCAATGCAATCCCAGTCGGAACTGTCTGATCGGAATTGGTGGGACTTTGACGTCACCTTCACTCGACATTCGTCAAAAAACTGTTGAAAAAGCCATTAAGACTGGCAGTGGGAACGCAGCCATAATGTCTACTTGGATCAGAAGTAGCAGAAACACACCCTCTGTTTTACATACTTTGGAACCAGGTAAAGGTTAAGACAACTTAACCTTGTAAAATTGCATGTCAAATTTTATCTTCTACCTTGATACTTCTTGAACACTAAGGACATAAGGTGGATTGGTTTTGATATATGAAGTGATTGAGACACTTTTGCCAGATACTTAGAATCTATTGATTGTTCATTGAACTAATTCAGATTTTGGCCAGCTGCCATGATGAAAATGTTCTCGCTGTAATCCAATCCAAAGTGTTTCATTGAACATAACCATCTGCTGATCCTCTATCTAGGAAATACAAATGCTAAGGTCTTAAAATATGGGGGGCGGAGATGGCTTGGCAGGAGGGACCAGAGCGCTCTCTTTGACTGATTTTAAGCCTGACACGTGGAATATAAGATGGATCCTCATGGACCTTGGGAGCTGCAGGTATATAACAGGGTTAATAGTCTTTGAAAGAGGGAAAGGCCCCACAAAGGGAGGGGCTAGCTTACGTGACTCAATGTTCAGGGGAAAATCACGGATGGATAACCAAACCCTCTGTCCAAGGCGGTAGGCTGGAGCTTCAGTCATCCAACCATCAGCCGCCATTTTGCAGGGGAACTTCAGGGGGGAACATCTTAGCAGCATCTTTCGGATTCCACTGCAGACTCTGTGACAACGGTAGATCAGGGCCGGAGCAGAGGGAACCCCAACCTTCTTCTCCAATTCAGGAAACAGTGGTGGCTGGTAGCAATAATCGCTCTGAAAGGGGGATAGACCAGAGGAAGAGAAAGGCAGAGGGTTGTGTGCATATTCTACCCAAACAGGTGTTTGCAATTTCTCCACCTCCTTGAATATGGCTGGCCACCAGAATCTTTGCTTACCAACAAATTATGTGGGACGGGGGACAGGGTGACAAGAGAAACGAGACGTATGGGCCAAATGAATGACCTGAGACCTAAAACATCCTAGAACAAATAATCGGTTGATTTGGGCAACCAATGGAAATGTCCCTATTAACTTCCTTCACCTTCTGCTCAGTTCTCCAGGTGACAGCTGGACTGCCATATGAGGGAATGTGAGGGTTGATTAAATACATGAGGAGGAGGGAAGAGATAAGATGCAGCGTGAAACACTAAGGACAATCAGAAAAGAAGAGCAGGGGTACTGGAAGGAGCGGAGGGGTTATTGACAAGACGGAGGATCACGTAATCTATGAATAGAAAAAGGTGAAACAAATATAAAACTCTTAACTAGCTAGAAGGGACTTATTAGGTGTGTTGGTCGTGGTGGGTTTTAGACTCAGGGGGAGGGTAGAAGAATAACTTAGATGAGGGCATCAACTAGAGCTCAGACAGATTTGAAAATGGGGAGAAAACCAGAGTGCTGGGGTGCAGATCCAGGATTTTCTTGCTGTGTAGCTTCAGGGTTCAGCATTAATCCACATTGGCGCTATAAACGAGAGCTGGGAAAAAAAAAAAAATCTTTTTTTTGAAGGGAGTCTCTTGAATTCCATTGGATGGAAAGGGTTCAGACTCAA
Organism: Lophius piscatorius; assembly: GCA_009660295.1. Classification (NCBI taxonomy): domain Eukaryota; kingdom Metazoa; phylum Chordata; class Actinopteri; order Lophiiformes; family Lophiidae; genus Lophius; species Lophius piscatorius. Next base: position 10,338 of record VRLP01009993.1, read on the forward strand.
CGATATGCATAGAGTATTAGATTTATGAGTTACAGTAGATTGATTCAGCACGGCACAGGTGGGAGAATTAGTGATAGAGCATGCTCTCTTTGCTGAACCTTAGCTATAATAACCATATTAATGAGAAAGCCTGTTGGACATGGAGCTTAGTGAATTCTATTTTCCAAGCAGACCTCAGTCACATACACAGGTGCCTACACATTTATTTCAAATGCTATTACATACATTTAAAATGCTGTACCATAGAGGCCAGCGGTCTCAAGTGTGAGCAGCTCTGCAAAAAACGTTTGTCCTGATGTAAAGATTGAATTTTAAATTGGATTTATTTTCTTGAAACAGTCTCATAAAATATATATAATCTATATGTTTATTTATGGTTTTAAATAATAAACCAGCATTGTAGTGGTTTATGTTCCATGCATACTCAGTCAGCGCAGGTCCGAGAGTGTCCTGAGAGACAAACAAAGAGCGGTGACCATGACCTTAGACACTGGCTCCGCAGCCACTGGTTGTCAAGCTGGCACCACAGTTAGGATCCACAAGCACGACTAATACAACGTCTGGTGAATAATGTCTTTACTAGTAAAGGCAGGCAAACAATAAACAAGGGAGCAGGCAA
>VRLP01009994.1:0-10955 GCA_009660295.1 Lophius piscatorius
GTCAGTCAGTCAGTGATGCGTTCACTGTCCTGTCAGTCAGTCAGTGATGCGTTCACTGTCCTGTCAGTCAGTCAGTGATGCGTTCACTGTCCTGTCAGTCAGTCAGTGATGCGTTCACTGTCCTGTCAGTCAGTGATGCGTTCACTGTCCCCCGTCAGTAAGTGATGCCTTTTTAATTATTTAGATAGTTTATAGTTTTTAATGTTGTAGTTTTGAAGCTGGTCGGTTTAGGGGTTTATGTGTTATTATGGGATTGAGTGACGGGTCTCTCAGGTGTCCTTACTTACTTGATGCAGGGGACGTTTCCTCTGAGGAACTCTCGGGGTCCGGCACACTCGATATCATCGAGGGCGGAGCAGATAACTGCTGTGCGGTTCACTTCTTTCCGAGTCTGACCCCCCCACTAAAAAGAGACAGAACATGTCCATGAAGCGAATGCTGAGTCGTCAACAACATAACATGTTCTAAAACAATAAAACTCACCCCGACACAACCGTGGCCCATCTCGATTAAGGCGCTGTTGTTTCCAGCGTGGTCTACAGGCTCCTGACAGACGATGAACTCTTCTGGCCTTCATCACAGGGAACACACAACACAGCAGGTCACCACCAGCAGGAGGCGCTATTTCTACTGAACCAGCAGCAGGGGGCATTATTCTGCTGAACCACCAGCAGGAGGCGCTCTTCTACTGAACCAGCAGCAGGGGGCGCTATTCTGCTGAACCACCAGCAGGAGGCGCTCTTCTACTGAACCAGCAGCAGGGGGCGCTATTCTACAGAACCACCAGCAGGGGGCGTTCAGTAGAACTGAACCGGTAAGAGGAGGTGATTCTAGTGAGTGGACACACGCGCCTCACTAAAGGAGACTCTTGGTTCTACTTCTTCTTTTAGCTGTTCCCTTTAGGAGTCGCCACAGCAGATCAACGGTTTCCATCTTGCCCTGTCCTCTGCATCATCCTTCGTCACCACCAACTAACTGCATGTCCTCATTCACCACATCCAGAAAGCTCCTCTTTGGTCTTCCCCCTTCTTCTCCTGCCTGCAGCTCCACTATCCCTTCTCTTTTCACGGGTCAGAACCAACTCAATCTGTCCTGTCTGACTTTGTCTCCAGGACATCTAACTTGGACTGTCCCTCTGATGTCTCCTTTCTAATCCTCTCCTTCCTCCTCACTCCCAGAGAACATCTGATCATCTTCGGCTCTGCCTCCTGTCTTCTGGTCAGAGCCACCGTCTCTAAACGAACTGCTCTCACCACCATCTTGGAAACCTTTCCCTTCACTCCTGCTCTCTCGTTATCATTATTGTCAGCAAACACGTCTGTAGACGGATAGTCTAATGTTTTTGCATAACGTATAAAAGCTGCCATGGGCGGAGGATTATTCCAAGGAGCGAGTTTAGTGGATACTTAACATGATCACTCTCTGCGGTTAGTCTTGAGATGGGAGAAAATCTGCGTTTTCTGTTCCAGAAAGCGAGATGAGATCAGAACTCGGAGTCCGTAACCATGTTAACCAACTTTGTGAACCTAACCTGCACCCTGGCAGGTTTACCTCAACAAAGCCTGAGTTTTGATCCGGTCTCCTCCTGAGAGCTGTCAGTCATAACAAGTCTATTTCTCATTATAGCGGGCTTAACTTACTCTGAGTTAGTGTCTGAGCCCCAGCTTGACCAAGCCTGAGATGAGTGACCCGGGAAATCACAAGATTACTTGACGTCAGCTGGACTGCTGCTACTTCAGCAGTGAAGTTGATCCAAGTTTAACCGAATAAACTTGATGGTTTGCAGATAAAATCATCAGGTTCAGAAGGAGGAGTCGGGGAGCAGTCTCAGGCTTCCTTGAAGTAAACCTGCTCAACTTATTCCGCATTCTCAAACGGTAAACCAGAGTTTCCTCCATTCAGGCTTGACCAACTCGGAGTTTCCGCTCCTTGAAATAACCCCCTGAAGTTATGATTGGTTTAAAGCTGCACAACCAACATTACAGTGTCCAGATACAAACATATACAATAACAATAACAATTAATGGATGACCATGTACAATAAATGAACTAATAACAGTATAATGAACGTCATAGTTAGCATTAGCTGACATGCTAACGGTTATGTTCCGTCGGATCTGACCGTTACTTACAGGTAGCTGCAAAGAACCACCGGAGACGGCGGTTTGTACTCGAAGGGCTCGCTATAGTTGGAACCATCTGCCGGTGTCGGGAGCTCTGGCGGTCGCTCGCTGACCGGGAACCCGGTAGCTCCGGTAGATCCTGGTTCCGGAGGAACGACGGAGGAATTCTCTGAATGAATTCCGTCAAGGCTTTGGAGGAGGATGACTGACAGCAGTAATACCTGTCCGCAGAGCAGGATGTAGCTGAGAGGAACCATGGTCAACTCCCGGGACCGTCAGTACCGGTCCGGGGTCACAGATAAGGCCAGGCTGGTTCGGCCCGCAACAACAACGACAGATACCGGAGGTTTGTTTATGTCTAACGTCTATGACGCAATCAAAAAGCGCAGAGATTGGCAGCGATGTTTTTCTTTATAGACCACCTATTGGTCCAAATTGGTGTGTCGATGCTTGTTTGGCCAATCAGATGCACATCCCCCCTGAAGGGCGGGTCGTTACTTTGCCCTCATATTTTAATAAAACAAATATCTAAAAAAAAAAGTCTAATGATTACAGCAGAAACATTTTAAGAAGAATTAAACTAAGAATTTTAAAGTATGATAACAAGATAAAGTAACGTTATATAAAATACTTTTAATAACTTCAAAATACTTTAAAACGAAATAAAGCAAATAACATGCAGGGATTAGAAAGGAGCGCATCAGAGGGACCATCCAGGTTAGACGTCTTGGAGAAAAAAATTAAGAGAGGCCAGATTATTGTGGTTTGGATACGTGAAAAGGAAGGATAGTGGCCGGGGCAGAAATCCCAGGTGGGACAGGGGGGATGTGTCACCCCCCTTCTACAAATTTTAACAGATAACCAAATAATATAGTATAATCTTTAACAATGTATTAGTTTCTATTGAAAGCACTTATTAATAATTATGGATGCACACAAAAAGACCAAAGGTTTCACAGACATCCCTCTCCCTGCTTTCATGACCTCATGACCTTTGACCCAGTCTCATTAGTATCCAAAATATTGTTCCTAGCCGGTAGGTTCTGAACCTGAGATGCGTTTCTGAACACGATGAGGCTTTATTAAACAAAACTGCCAGATGCTTGTTGGGTTTAACATTTGTTTTTCTGAATAACCCGAAAACCTTTTTTATTGAAATTAAACAAGAAAATGTTACATAGTTTCTGACTGAAGTCAAATAAATCCTGAGACATTTTCTGAGCGGAGATGAACATTTAATTCCGGATCTGTGCCGAGCAGCAAGTTATATAACACATCAAATAACCCTTTAATTCACATGTTAGACAGGGTTAATCCCGGGTTTAGGATTAGGGATGAACCTAATCCTAACCCTACATGTTTGTATAGAAATGAAACCCTCTTTGCAGCGCAGTGATGAAGCTGAGTTGGCGATGCAGACGAGGCCTGGAGATTTGATGCGTGAAGCTTAGAGTCATTCTCAGCAGACAGCTGTGATTATTTTTGTGTCTCATCTTCACTGCTGATGGGCTCGGCTTCCTTTTTCTGCCTGACCCGATATTCGGCTCCGCCTCCCACAGGAGGAATGATTGGCCAGGGGAGGAAGTCCACGCCGTGGACGGTTGGACGGGCTCTGACATCCAGCGCTGCTGGGAGGAGGCAGTGGGCGGCGGCGGCAGAGAAGCCGGGATAAAACAGGAAGCGTCCGAAGTGTGAGAAGCCCAGCAGGTCCTGTTAGAGAAGAGACAACGGACCCATCATCAGCTCGGTTCTGAAGAGTCGCATCAAACCGATACTTACGATAGAAATGACAAAAAATCTTTACTTTGTTCTTTTTTTTTCTTTTTTCTTGAAAACGAGCCGTTGAATCGATGTTCCGAACATGAATAAAAGAAGTCTATACGAATTCACGGAGTCACTCATCGACCCGAAACCCATTTCTGTTTCAACATTTCTCATTTCCTAAATGATTCTCACATCAAATGTTGATAGAAGTGATTCATTTATTCATTTCAAACATCTCATTCATGTTGTTTAAGACCCTTTTAACGTCCTGCTCAACCCGCGGCTATCCAATCCCACAGAACCCATGAAGAAGGCAATAATAACCCTCTGGGGTCAAAGGTCATGACACATGCGGTTATGTCAGGTGCTGACATAAAACCTGACATATAATACATGAAATAATGTTTAACATGTTTGGTAACTTTATTCCCCTCAGCTCCATGACCTGAGGTTTATTTCTTATCTTTAACGAACAGAACCAGAATCATCGGGTCGGAGGTCCAGCTGGCGTGACACCAGACTGTAACTCTTATTATTTTATGAACTACTCCTTTAAGGGGAGAGTGATATTTACATGATTGCACTGGTGACATTAATTAAGTCCAACCTCTCAGTTTTAAGGAATTTAAAATGTTCCAAATTCTTCTTCCATCATTTACTAAAGAATAAAACAAAATGTTTGTAGCCTTTTATGTATATATCCTACCTGTTGAAACCTGAGAGGGAACCCTGGAGTTCTGCCAGGTTCGACCAGGCTCAGCCCATATGGCGCTCCTGGGTCTATAGTGGTACCGGTGGTCCAGGTGTTCTCCTGGGTGGGCCGGCGCTGGAGAGGACCGTCTTGGATACTCGGATCCAGGAAGTGCTTGTGTGGATAAACACAGTGTGAAAAATCTCTGTAGGATTTGCTGATGTGTCTCCTCTCTGGGTCTCCGTCCATTAGAATACCGCTGACCTGGTTCCGCCTGGGCTCCTGGATCCGGTCTGGACTTTCTGCAAGGGAGAACCCTGGCCCAGCTTTTGTTTCACGTGGGGTTTTAAGTTCTTTAAGACCTTCAATGTTGCCATCTTTGTCCTTTTCAAGAGCATCTTAGAGACAGAGAGACAAAAAGAACTTTTGGACTTTTGGTCTTTTTGTAAAAATGAGAATGAACAGAACCTTTTTCCTTTTTTCTCCACCTGAAAAATGAGCAGGAGAATCTCTCAGACGCGTGGCTTTAGACTTTGGTGATGAAGACTGTAGTTTCCTGACGGAACAAATGCAAACAATAAGAAGTCGTGAAATGATTTAACGCCTTCCAGCCTGAAGCGCCCAAATATGGGCATATGCCTAAACAGGAAATAATGTCCGCGAAAGAACTTCCGATGCTTCTTTTGGGGTTTTGAGGTTTTCCTGAACGATAATCTCACAATCCTCATAAAACCACGGTCAAAAAGTTCTATGACACAAATAAGGTTTGTTTAGATGTGGATAAATTTCCGACCAGCAGGGGGCGCTGACAATACTTGTTGAGAGATTATATGTGACTTATGACCGACCTGGCTCTGAGCTATCGCTAGCTTTAGCCGCTCTGCTAACGTTGGCTTCTGAACTTGCTATGTTCCTTCAAACCTTCAAATGTGTTTATTTACATACTAACACATCACTTCAAACAAGCCAATAATAAGAGGTAACAATAATAAAGCACTAGAATAATAGCATTAATAACAAAAGGAATACAATTAATAAATATTATCATTAGTAGATTATTATATTTTCTCTTTAACTGTTGACTATATTTAAGAGGGTTACTTCTTACTGGGTTTTTTGCTCAGTTTAAAGGTCCGAAATCTCGTCCACAATAAAACAAATCTACTTTTTCTATTTTAAACTATTCATGTTTCCTTCTGGTTCACTTCCAGAATAACTTACCTCTTTTCTCGTCTTCCATTTCCCGTGTCCCGGAAGCCTTTGGCAAAAGGGTTGTTGTCTATTTTCAGCTGCGTGATCTGGAGATGATATATTCTCAAATCCTTTTATTTTGAAAAGCCTGCTATGAGGTTTGTGGCTAATAATAACCACTCCTTTAAATTTTCCGTAGATGCTAAGAGTTTTGGTTCAGAGTCTCACCTTGTCGTTCTGGTATGCTGTCACCGCCACGAACTCGGTCTCGGAGAAGATAAAGGTCCTGAAGGTGCTGGAGGGAACCTTCAGGACATGAATCCTGGGCAGGTATTTATGCATAGAGTTCAGAATGGTCTAGGAGAAAATGATCAGGTTAACATTAAGAAAAAATAATAAGGGTTATCATTAGGAGAAAATTACGAAGTTAACATTTGGAGAAATTAATGAAGTTAACGCTAGGACAAGATAAGGTGGTTAACATTAGGAGAAAATAATAAGATTATCATTAAGAGAAAATGATGAAGTTAACATTAAGAGAAAATAATGAAGTTGACATTTGGAGAAAATAATGAAGATAACGTTAGGACAAGATTAGGAGGTTAACATTAGGAGATACTAATGAAGTTAACATTAGTGGGGTAAAAATGAGCTTACAATTAGGATAAAATAATGACATTAACGCTTGGAGAACATTATGATATTAACATTAAGAGAAAATGGCGAGGTTGACTTTAGGAGAAATTATGAGGTAAACATTGAGAGAAATGAGATGGATGACTTCAGGAGATACATATCAGGTGGAAATTAGGAGAAAATAATGAGATTACCACTAGGAGAAAATAATGAGGTTAACATTAGTGGGGCAAAATGAGATTAGATTTTAGGAGAAAATAATGATATAGAAATTTGGAGAAAGTTATGATATTAACTTTTATGAGGAAATGATGAGGTTAACATTGATAGAAAATGACGAAGTTGACTTAAGGAGAAATATATGAGGTTAACATTAGGAGAAAATAATGAGGTTAACATATGCAGAAAATCATGAAGTTAACGTTAGGACAAGATTAGGAGGTTAACATTAGGAGAAAATAATGTGGTTGACATCAGTGGAAAATATTTAGGTTAGAATTAGGAGAAAATAATGACATTAACATTTGGAGAAAATTATGATATTAACATTAAAAGAAAATTACAAGGTTAATTTTAGGAGAAAATGATGAGGTTAATATTGAGATAAAAATGACGAGGTTGACTTAAGGAGAAATATATGAGGTTAACATTAGGAGAAAATATGTAGGTTATCGTTAGGAGATATTAATGAGGTTAACATATGCTGAAAATAATGAAGTTAACATTAGAACAAAATTAGGAGGTTATCATTAGGAGAAAATATTAAGGTGAACATTAGTGGGAAATATGAGGTTAGAATTAGGAGAAAATAATGATATTAACGTTTGGAAAAAATTACTGTATTAACATTAACAGACAATGACGAGGTTGACTTTATGAGAAAATTATGAGGTTAACATTGAGAGAAATGAGGAGGTTGACTATAGGAGAAATATATGAGGTTAACATTAGGAGAAAATAATGAGGTTACCGTTAGGAGATAATAATGAGGTTGACATTAGTGGGGGAAATGAGGTTCGAATTAGGAGAAAATAATGACATTAATGTTTGGAGAAAATTATGATATAAACATTAAGAGAAAATGACGAGGTTGACTTTAGGAGAAAATGATAAGGTCAACGCGAGGAGAAAACATGTGAGGTTGGTTTTGAAGTAAAATCTCAGCCAGACTTACAAACCCATGTTTATCAGAGGTGTTGTTGGTCAGTTTGAGTTTGTGGAAGGTCACCACCTTCGACATCCACTGCTCGCCCGTGGCCGGACTGTCAGGGTGGATGAAGATGCGTCTGGGCAGCTCCGGATCTGCTTTCCCCGCCACCGTCCAGCGCGAGTCATGAAACTTGTACCTGCAGTCATCCACCGTCACAACGTCCATCAGAAGAACGTATCTGGCCTTTCGGTCCATCCCGGAGCACCTGGTCTTCAGCGGCGGGAACATGCGCCTGCAGGGAGACAAGGGCGTGAAGCACAAGACCACCACAGCGGTAAACCTTCTCAACGTCACATGAATACGGTACCTCCCTGATTTGGTGATGACCATCTCGGTGCCGTGTTTGTGGAACTGTCTCCAAAGGTCGCCGGCATCCAGAGAAACTTTGGATTCATCCTCTGACATCCCGCCTCCCTCCAGAAGGTCAGGGGGTCTGCCCCAAAGCAAACGCTGATCCGTCAGAGATGCCTGAAGGATCGGGTTGTTGCTGGCATCAGAACCAGGACCAAAAAGTCTTCGCGAGGATAAGGACATCGAGGACAACAGCGAGGGTCCAGCCATGATGGCGCCATCAGGGACCCCATTTCTGGTTCTTGTTGGATAAGCTGGTGGTCCTTCTGGTCCCGAGAAGCTGTGCATGGTCTCCACAGTGTAAACAAAGTCTTCGCCACGAGTCGGTTTGGGTTCAGGTTTGAAAACCTGCAGGATCAAAATACCTTTTTATTCTGACTCACAACTCAAAGCATTAAAAAGTATTTTTAATGTAATAGTCCTTGAAAACAAACAGTGTAGCCCGCCGTCCGGCGCTCTGGTCTCTCCCACTCTGTGTCCAGACTGACTCACTCTTTGACTGGTCCAGACTGGTGTGACACCCGGTGGGTGGGGCTTTATGTGCAGGAAAATGCTGCCTCAGGTCTCTGTGATGTTTGCTGAAGCTGTTTGTGTCCATTTGGAGATAAAATCCTTTATTTTAAGGAACCAAACCTGCATTATCTTTATTGAGAAGCTCTGACTCCTCCCCCCGGCCCACCCACTGTAAAAATGAGAAGAGTAGCTTTAAATAATTCAAGACAACTTACTGAGCTAGAGTTCTGAGAATCAGATCCGTTTGTTTGGTTCTCACTTCAACTCTGATTCCTAATCCTGTTATTTACTTTTATCGGTTTTATTCTAACATTTCCATTATCTCCTCTGATTGTTTGATATTTTTATGTCTTTAAAGGCATACTAATATTATTATTATTATTATTATTATTATTATTATTATTATTATTATAACTATTAATATTATTATTATTATCATCACTATTATTATTATTATTATTATTATTATTATTATTATTATTATGACTATTATTATTATCACTATTATTATTATTATTATTAAAATCATTATTATTACCATTATTGTTATTATTATTATTATTATTATTATTATTATTATCACTATATTAATATTATTATTATCACTATTATTATTATTATTATTATATTAATATTATTACCATTATTATTATTATTACCATTATTATTATTATTACTACTATTAATATATTACTATTATTATTATTCCCATCATTATTATTATTATTATTACTATTATTATTATTGTTATTATTATTATTATTATTATTATAACTATTAATATTATTATTACCATTATTATTATTCTTTTTATTATTATTATTATTATTATGATTATTACTATTATTATTATTATTATTATTACTACTACTACTATTATTATAACTATTATTATTAATAGTATTAACACTGATATTTTATTATCAATAACAATAATAATAATAATAGTCACATTGTTATTATTATAATTATTATTATTATTATTGTTATTATTACCATTATGATAATAATGTTACTATTAATTAAACATCATTATCAAAAAGAACAAAATTTACAAAAACTAGAACCCAAAATACACGTCATCAGGTTCTGGATTAGAATCACCTGAAGGACCTGAGCAGAGTCCACTAGCCAGAGACTGAGTGGATGCACCCCCTGCAGAAACGGTCCGTAGACCCCGTTCTTAGCATGAAAGCCCCTGAAGAAATGGTCCGTAGACCCTGTTCTTAGTGTTAAGACCCTGCAGCAATGGTCGGTAGACCCCGTTCTTAATAATAATAATAATGAATTTTAGCGTGAGGCCCATGAAAAATAAATATCCGATCATAGCGTGTAGCCCCTCTAAAAATGGTCCGTAGACCCCGGTCTTTGCCTTTGGCCCCTGAAGAAATGATCAGTAGACCCTGTTTTTAGCGTGAAGCCCCTGCTGAAATGGTCTGTAGACCCCGTTCTTAGAATGAAGCACCTGAAGAAATGGTCCTTAGATCCCGTTCGCTGCTTATGGCCCCTGAAGAAATGGATTGGAGACCTCGTTCTTAGCATGAAGCCCCTCTAAAAATGTTCCGTAGAGCCCGTTCTTAGCGTGGTGTACGCCAAGATTTTGGCCTGGCTCAACCCGGATCCTTATTTATTTCACGAGGCCAAGAAACTGAATGAAGATATTCGGAGAGACTACTTTGATGTTAAATATTTTTGACTTAGTTTAAGTAAAACACACCAACAATTTTATGTGAGATCTGTCATAATGCCATAAGCTCCTCCCATTTAGGGCTGCATGGGGACAGCCATTTCTGTGGGGGGGTGCGTGTGAGTGGGGGGGGGTCACTGTGAACAGCAACTGTTCCAGCTGGATTAGGATCTGGGTTCGGTTACAGGCTTTTATTATTCTCAGAGGTCCACAAGGTCCCAGAGAAAATGTTGTATGAGTGAGGGAGCCAGGATCAGGATTCACATGTGCCCCCCTAATGAGCGCTGAGGGGGACACCAGCGGACGGGTGAGGGGAGGGTCATTGGGGGGGATTGTAGGGGCAGAGTAACGCAGCAAAGTAAGATGACTCCGTTGTTATTATGGGATGTTCAAAACTCTTTTCAGCTAAAAACAGTCAATAAGTGTTAGTATTAGCTACTATTAGTTTATCGTACGTACGTCCATACGGACCCTCGCTACTATCAGTCTATTCGTACTTACGTCCATACGGACCCTCACTACTATCAGTCTATTCGTACTTACGTCCATACGGACCCTCACTACTATCAGCCTATTCGTACGTACGTTCATACGGACCCTCACTACTATCAGTCTATTCGTACGTACGTCCATACGGACCCTCACTACTATCAGTCTATTCGTACGTACGTTCATACGGACCCTCACTACTATCAGTCTATTCGTACTTACGTCCATACGGACCCTCACTACTATCAGTCTATTCGTACTTACGTCCATACGGACCCTCACTACTATCAGCCTATTCGT
>VRLP01009995.1:0-10953 GCA_009660295.1 Lophius piscatorius
GGAAAGGGGTCGAGGGCACAGGTGGAGGGCTTCATCGTCCTGATGATAACCTCAACCTCCTGCTGTGAGATTTCTGGGAAACACTTTAGAGGCTGGGAGATCTTAAACTGTGAGCAAGCAGACTTGATAGGTAGAGAGGAGGAACCTGAAAGGACAGAACGGATTGAGTCAAATTTTGATTTGAAGAAAGCCATGAAATGATTACAGTGCTCTTCTGTAATTTCTGTAAGTGGGGGAGTTTGTGGTTTAAGAAGATGATTGATAGTATATATTATATAAGAAATGGGCTCAGGGCTAAGTGGGCAGAACAGAGACACGGAAGTGGAGGGCACAGGAGACGACCCGAACTTAAATATTGACTATTGGAGAGAGACTGAGATTTTGTCGTAGTTATCAGTAGATATAGAAGCTTACAATGTCTTGTACATTAATGGATGAATCTGCATGAAATTTTCCTAAACAATGTCTACCTTTGGTGCTTTTATGCCTTGGCGGAGATTTGCGCTCTCTGAGTTATTTTTCTAGTTGTCAATACAACTTTGTAATATTTTTTTGGGGGGTAAATAAACACATCACTTTTTTGCCTCAAATAATGTACAATTAATTTAGGCACCAGCTGATAATCTCAGCACAGTTTCAATATGCCAGAACCCGAAGACCGTTTCAAATAAGGCAGGTGTCGGTGGGTACCATGAGCGTTAGCCTGGAGCTCACAACTCTGAGGACATGGGAGCAAAATTTCTATTAAGCACATTTCAAACATCTAAATTCTCTTTTTGAAACACCTTAGAACTATATTGAGAGAACACTGGGTTTTTACAGTTATACTTACAGTTTGGAGTTCTGTCTTCTGCCGTGGCCATAGTAATTTTTTCTATCGAAATGCATTGTGGAATGGCAAGTCCACAACAGTCACCCCCACTGCAGACATAAAAAATAATATAAATAAGGCGGAGGAAGTAAACTTCCTTGGTCAATACTTTGCTGATGCAAACTTGTGAACTGGTATAATTCATGGACCATGACTGACACAGCAGTGCGGAACTCCTTGGAGATTGGGCATGGAAGCCTAATATAAATGTAAGCCTTAAGGCTAAGGTAACCCATAAGAACCCAAAACGTCTTCTCCTTAAAAATTAATTATGGGACTATAAAATAGACTAAATCGAACATGTGGGACGCAATTCTGAAGTTATTGGGGAAATGCTGCTCAGATAATGTCACTGAAATGTTCCATATGTTCATCATGTTCAAAATTTCACATTATTTAATTTCTGTGCTTGTTTTTGGATAACTTAACTGTATCTCCACAAAATATCAATATATATAGTGTATATTTGCAAATACGTGTGCATACAGTATGGGTGCATTTTTTTTGATTCTTTATTTTTATTTTGAATCTGATTCTGATTCTGATTCTGACTGTGGTTCGGACCTTAACTCAGATGTTGAGATCATGAAAGGGCAGAGTTCAAAATAGTGAACCAACTGACTGGACAGAGCACTTAAAAAATTCTTGAAAGATAATTATGTCATATTTATATCTTCACTGAGGATAAACTGTACTTCTAGAAAGCCCTCCCTCAGGCTCATTCTCCTCAGACAACTGATTAATTATCAGCAGGGGAATTACTCCATCTGGAACATTCTTAAGACCAACACCTTTTCACTTCAAGAAAAATGCAAATAGTTACTCCAAGTCAAAAGGTAAAGTATGTTGTTATTCTCTGTTTGTGCGATGTGTGTGTTTGTTGTGTGATGTGTGTACACGTATATGCAATGTGTCTTTCATCCTTCCCCACTATTACTGAGCCGATTTTGGATAGCAATACTGAAATTATTACTGAAATTTCGTGTGAAATATATTGTTTTCCGAACTTACCTTAAGAATCCATGCAGGAACAATGGGGGGACCCTGCGCTCTTTGATTTCAATCTACAGGAAAGTTGGATAAAAACAGGCAAGAAGAGCAGAAACATGCGTGCAAACACAACTGTTCCTCACATTCATGTCTGCCAGCAAAGCATTTTTGGACTATTTCAGGGATATGACTGTAATGCTCGTCAGTAGTCTATTTGTTGTTGTGCTCCTGGCAGGGAGGTGTTAGTCGGGCTGGGTAGGAGCGAGAGGGGAATTACAGCAAGATTTAAGTGCAGCACGGATTCCTTAGAAAAATCAATTCTGAGATGTTGATTTGAGATCCAATGTAAAGTGCACAATAAATTAAATGTACTATTATTATTATTATTATTAGATGTGTGTCATGTTCTCTAGCCTCAGCGACAGGCAAAATAACTCAATGTACCCGTTACCTGTCTCCCGATCAACCCTCAAATAAACCTCCCCACCAGCCATCTGGTGGTGATTAGTCACTTAGGTAACTCCTGATGAACTTGAGTTTGAATTACCCAGGTAGATCATCATGAATCCCCTCTGGTCGGGCTGAGACAGGCTTTTGTGTGATACTCTGGCACAGCTGAGGGAATTAGTTAGAAAACAGGCCGTGTGAGGGTACAAATGGGCGTTGTCTAGTTGTCAGAAGTCTAGGCTAGTCCGGCCCGCCTAGACCGGCCTCGCTCATAGACCTATTGTTTGGCTCCTGAGCTCGAGAATTCCTGTCGAGTCGAGGAGATTCTTTGCTGTGTAATGGGGTATTATGTTTGCTGCCTCTATTCAATAAGCTAATGAGTAATGCCAAAAGCTAATGTCTCCGGGGAATCTGCTGCACACAGCTGCATAGTTTAGAGCGTAAATGCTATTGTGTGGAGTATGCATGCTGTTAACCTATTCAGTGTGTAGGTACATGAATGCTTCTACTTTTAGCAACGCTACTGTAGAGCCAACAGCTTCACAAGGATCGTGACGTGGAGAGCATGACTTTGAAGAGTGGAGTAGCGACGTCATAAAGCACACATGCAGCATTCATTTAGTTTAGAACAATAGTCTTTTAAAGAGCGTGTGGTTAGTTGTAGTAATGTTTTTATTTAATGCTACTTCATACATTTCAGTGGGTCAGACTCTGATATCACATAAAGACCTAGGTATGTATGCATCATCATCATCAATTAAACCACCAAACAGTGAGTAAAATATGTTTAATTAGCATTATCAACTACATTAGCCGATAAGAAACAATGTTGGCACAAGTGCCAGAAAACGTTGAAATGCTCTGGAAAGCTCCTTACATAACTTCATTCTGGATTTTTAACTCATGGACTTAAGTTTTGCTTAATCTTAGTTTGTTCTTTGTTACTAAAATAGAAATCCATTTAATCATTTAAATGCAATAATAAAATTGACATATGTTAAATTTAATGTATGTTAACGTATGTTAATGTAGTTAATTTGACGTATTTATGTTTCTCATACCTTTTCTTTAAGGATAATCCGCTCTAGGTTCTTATGTTTTTTAGAAATGCCGCTGAAAGGTACACTATGTAGAATTTTCTTTAAAAACAGTGCGTCATTGTCTCAATGTCGATCATCACCCATGGTTCTGTACAAAGGTTTATTCTCAAAAAATAAAGTAAGAGGTTTTGGTGCTGCACATTTCAAAAAATAATGAGAAAATTGAGCCTTCAGACAAAAGAGAAAATACCATTTCTTCTAGTATTCAATTAGTATTTAATTTACTCAACTGATCTTTTAATGGTCCTGATCTTACTTTCAGTACCAACTTAATCTGATGTTTGACACTGGATAAACTTAACTTCTCACTGTTCCAGACAATCTTTGGCCTTCTGCTGTCTCATACCGCTTGTGAAAGATCCCAAAAACGAGAGAATCTGATTGGAAGTAAGGTAATCCTCTCCAGGTCACATTATGGAATCCTGCAAGAACATATGAGTCGTGAGAAATTGTCACTGTAGACCAGAATGTCTGAGCAACAGGAAATCAAAGCTGGTTCAGGCTGTCTGACTGTCATGTTAAGATTTTGACATTTTTATAGTAATTATACAACTTTACAAGTTGTTCAATGACATTAGCTTGATATATATTTTTACAAAACGTATGGCATTTAAGGCTAAATGGGCATTCTGATAAGAGGGGCCGGTTCGAAAGCAAGATAGCGCAGTGCTTGTGTTACCCAGTTTTTAAAAGCCCCTGCTGCTCGTTGACGTTAAGTGCATAACGGCTGAGTTGACTCCATGCCCTTTCCTCCTTGTTTGTGTTGTCTCGTCTCTGTGTTCCACATAAGGTGAATATGGCCCACTTTGATGAGAAAAATGTATTTTTTACAAATAAAAATGTAATAAGCCCTCAAAGAGGGCTGATGAAGGTCAGAAGCACACACACAAACAGAAAAAGACAAAAACCCTTATCTGCTGCAAAATCAAAATGCATATACTATTTAGAAAAGTTTTCTATCGATTGTGGCACTGACCATAAATACATGTGCTGACAGTTTTAACAAATTAAAAAAAAAGGAAAAGAAAAAGAAAAGCCACTGATGCAACAACCTCTGTGTCTGCAGGGACCCTGTACCCTGTCTGCATTTTCTTATTTTCATTCTTCATTATTTCAATGTGTTCTTATTGAAACAGTCTGATATGTTTTCATAAAATCAAAATACTTTTCTAATACAAACATACTTGAGAAGATAATTTCTCTTTTAAGACAAACTTATATGTCTCATTTCCAAGAATAAAAGACTTGTTTGTACTTTCTTCAACTTACCTCTCCTTTTCCAATAGCAACTGACACAGCATGCCTTTACAAATGGAAACAATAACACAATGTGTACTAATCGGCCACATCATTATAACCACTGAC
This sequence comes from Lophius piscatorius, assembly GCA_009660295.1. Lineage (NCBI taxonomy): Eukaryota > Metazoa > Chordata > Actinopteri > Lophiiformes > Lophiidae > Lophius > Lophius piscatorius. The sequence goes on from VRLP01009995.1 coordinate 4,774, forward strand.
GAGTGAAGTCAAAGTAATTAATTAATAATTATTATCTCATTACAATGGCGCCCGTCAAAGGGTGGATATATCAGGTGGAGAGTGAACATTTTCTCCTGAAGTCGATGTACTGGAAGCAGGAAAAATTGTCAAGAGTAAGGATTTAAAAGAAAACATGATGATGGATCAGATTATCACCAAAACGGCATGTTTTGTTTGATGTTCTTGGTCTGCAGTGTTTAGCACCTGAATGCCTTCTGCACCCATGACTGTCATCCTGACCATGGTGGTGCAACAAACACCACCATAAAGTTTGCAGATCATCAATCATAGGCCTGATCTCCAACGACGATGAGTCAGAATACGTGGATGAAGTGCAAAACCTGACATTCTGGTGTCAATCTCATTCCTGAAAAACAAGTAGACAAAGAAGATTGAATTGATCTTCAGGAAGAATAGGAGAGCCAATCGTAACCCAGTTTTTTTCGATGGCAAAAGGAGAGGGTCTCTAGTCTTACATTTTTGGACGTGAACATCACTGAAGACCTCCCCTGGGCTGTCCACAGATTCATCAACATTGGGGAAGGCACAACAGTGTGTGTCTTTCCTGAGGAAGCTGAGGAGAGTCGGTCTGCCACAGAACCTTCTGGTTAACTTCCTCAGTTGCACTGTGGAGAGTATCATTACAAACTGCAAACTGCATCACAATGTGGCTAATGCTGTCTGCTGTGTTTGCACTTTATTTGTGTATTTCACTTTATCGCCTTGTTTGATTACTTTAATATTTTTTATCTATGTCTTAACTTGTTTTTAATTGTCTTAAATGTTCTTTTTATGCCTCACGGAGTACTGCCAGAATTTGGTTATATTGTTGTCTGATCCTCAATATAATGACAATTAAGCTACTAGAAACTGAAGAATTCTAAGGGAGGACAACTGGTGAACTGGCGATCATTGGTCTGATGCAACAGCAGAGCTACTTTAGCACAAATTGCTGAACATGTTAATATTGGTTCTGATAGGAAGGTGTCGAAGGTGTGCATTTCAGAGATGTTATTGCGACAAAAAGTTGACCTACACGTTATTCTGCAGGTTTTTTTTAATGTACTGGCTGACTGGTGTATAAGAACACAAAACCTAATAATCATTCTGCAGAATGATGGGTACTTTAACTAGTGATGCTTGATATACATTTTGCTATACATGGTCATGAGCTTATTTTCAGTGCAGTAGATTAATTTGTAATTGAGTATTTTTACTCTACTTCATTGTCACTTTGACTTTCTTGCAGAGAAATTCTACTATTTGTCAAACTCTTCATGAAAAAGCATCGCTCTAACTTTTACTTTCACTCACTTCAACATGTAACAGATAACCTAATGTACCAAGCATTATGTGTGTGTATTGTTGACACTACCGGAACTGTCCTAGGAGAACACGGTATCGGAGGAACCGCCATGAACAGGAGGTCTACTTGGCTGCAGAGGCTAGCGTGCAGCGTATCTGTATCTGGGATTGAATCAAGGTGAACGCATTTCTCCTACGCTTAAACCTACCCTCTATTGTCCTCAGAATGGACCGACTCTATCCTCCAGAAGACAGAGAGAATGTCTGCCTGGAAAATATTATTATTATTATTTTAATATCATTATGATTACAACCTGCACGCAAGAGGACATGAGAGCCTTTCTTTCAATAAGATCAGAATCCACCATGGATTTTCTTGCTAAATGGAGTACACAGATAAGACTTTTCAACCCATTTGTATTGGTTGTTCACTTCTGCCAGCTCTTGTGGAGTTGTGAAGAGTGATGGGAGTGAGTCTCAGGTGCAGCTGAATTTTGAACCAAACCCAAAATCAACTTGTTTGACATCTATCGTATGTGCAGCTCAGATATAGAGATGATAAAACTGAGCCATTGATGTGATGTTTTTGCACCGCTTAAGCAGTGTAAGAACGGTGCTCCTGATGACAGAGATATCATTTTTTAATGTAAGCATTGAACAACAGAAAGATTTCATCTCTCATTCAGTAATGCTTCTTGGTTGAATCTTGAATCTCTGTTGAACTAACCAGGCACAAATATTTTCAAGTTTTACATTAATTTACATTTACTCCTTATATTTTAACTCAAATATCTGAACTTTCTACGGCTTACATTTTTCCATTCAGCCTCGTTACTAAATTAGAATCCTTTCTATTTAGCATAACTATATTCTTTCCCAAGATTAAGAGTGACTTTAACCTAAATAGAAAATAATACATAGAAAAGAGGATCCCTTTGTTGCATCCATCAGTGAATATACCTCAAAACAGACCAAACAAGCCGACAGACGTAAAACCTGAGAGACAAGAGACATGAGAAGAAACTCGACAACAAAGATTATTAGGGAAAAAAACAAGTGGGAGAGGGAAGCGTGCCCAGGTCTTGAACACAAGTGGAAAAAGAAGACCTGAACCTCAAAACAAGTCTAAACATTTCTCAGAGATGGGAAGCTGCCACGACTCGACAGAATATTGGCCTCTGCAAGCTACTCGCAATTATTGGGAAACCTTGAGAGGTAACTCAAGTTCTTAAAGCACATTTCAACTACCACCTGAAGATTTAATGTAGTTCTGGTGTCATATTCTACAAATCAGGTCCAACGTGACAGTACTATGGGAGGACTGCCTGGAAGAGCGTTTCAGGAAGAAGCTCACAAAGTACAATATTCTGACTGGAGATCATCTCTTTGATGCTTGCCAGGTGGGGTTTACTGGGGTTTGTAGCCGGATTTCTATATGGAACCCCTTCGAGAACGCATGTATCCTTCTCTTGAAGAGAGTCAGACCTGTAAAGACCCTGCAGCCACTTCAACCTTCTCACTGTGGACCTTGCACCCAATCTTCCTAAGGACAGTTTAAAATCTGCAAATATGGCTATTTTCTGTCTATACTGGTGAGATTTTTTTAGGATAACAAACTTTTGGATTGATTTCAGTATTTTTTACATAATGTTCTGACATGAAGATTATCCCATTAGAAACGTTAAACTTATCCCATTATTATTTGAAAATGATCTATCACGTAAAGCATGAAAATAGTCGCGTAATAACGTGGTACAGATATCTTTTTTATTTTCAGGCATGACAGCAAAACGTTCCATACAAATTCAAGCTTGAAAAGGAAATAACAAAAACACTCTTAAAGCCCGATTTACTACGATCCCATATAGCAAGTGCTATATTAGGTGTTCAGATTTAAAAAATTGCATGTTTAGTTTGCGTGTGATTGATCTACTAACAGGTCTAACAGGTGCAAACATGCTGGATCCAGAACTATTTACAAGAGGGTTTTACCTATGTTACTGGTTACTGCCATGGAGAGTTTGGACAGAGAGCAGAGTGACTGCAAACTAGAACAGGTGTGGGTTCGTCGGAAGACATGCCTCTGACCACTAGTGAGCAGCAGGTGTAGTTCACTTTCTGTGATGAGCAAATGCACACAATAAGACACATACATGTTTGCCCCTGAGTACCCCTCGTGAGAGGGTTTGAAAATTGGGTACAGGCATCTGTTCCTTCAATCGTAGCGGTCCCACAATGGAGCATTCGGGGAATGGAGAGGGACGAGGGCCACCAGGAGGACAGCCACACATGTGTCCAGTGGTCATCCTCTTCCTCCATGTCCTTCTCCAACCCGTGATGTTTGGCAATGTTATGCAAATTACAGTCTAAACATCAACATATTTCAAAAACCTCAGAGTAAAGGACAATTGATGTGACTGAATGGAGGTACGGCAACACAAGTGCAACATTAGTGCAGCATTTCACTGTAAACAGGAAACAATGACGCAGCTAATTCTGAACAACTACATCATTCATCACAGCAGGAATCACAGAACGTTGAGACATCGGTTATTTCTCACCACACACACTTATGAGTTCAAATATTCTTTATTTCATAAACAGGTATCCTGTACCTCCAAAATAACAAATGTATCAAGTAACAAAGCATCTTTCGCAGCTCTACTATAAACACAAGAGGCCATGATTCATCAGCTTCGACTTCGGCAAGTTGTGACTGGAGAGAATGTTTAACATCTGCGTCTTTCTCTTACCTGCTTGTGCTGTAGCTCTGTTAGCATCACAGGTGAGTGTTCACATTAACTGCTTCTGCTGGATTTAATCGCTATTTGTCAAGTCTACAAACTGTGAAACTTCTGTACATGTTGCTTCCTTTTCATAGACTTAGAAAAAATAATAAACAACGGGGGTTCTCTGCATTCCCTGTCAGAATTGCAACTTCCTCTCAGGAGCGCACACAATCAAGGCTAGGTGTTTTAGCAGACAACTTTACACTGATATTACACTAAAATCGAAAGTCCAAACAAGGAAGCGATAACAACAAGGAGGACACCAACTTTAGCTGTTTTAGATCCTCAGACTCAGAACTTTACAGCTGCAGGGCTTGGACAGCTATGGCCCGGTCCTCCTTGGTGACAAGTAGAGAATGAAGATCCATCAGGAGGGCCCTGCCAGTCTGTTTCATAGGGAGTTCACAGATCAGAGATAGAAGCGGGAGCAAGACCATTCAAGGCTTCGATGTCAAGACTCAAATCATAAAATCAATTCTATGAGTGATGTGGTCACTTCTCTTTGTTTTTTTTCAGAAGCCTGATAGCAGCATTTTTATATCCCTGCGGTCTTTGATAATGTGTGTGCTCTTAGAAATAAAACATCACATTTACCTAATTATGTGAACCGGTCCCAGGAAACGAGGGTGAACAAATGGGTATATCATACAAAAATATTGAATTGTATGAACAAAGTTATGCTTCATTTACTGAACACAGTTCCGTTTGCATGTACTAAATAAAGTTATGTACTCCCCAAAACCTTGACTATAACGCTTTGCAATGAAACTCCCTCGCTTTACTTGTCAATGCTGCAACTATCCAGCAGTTTGAATATGAACAACATCTATTTTTCATGTCCTAAACACAGTTACCTTGTATTTAATAAATACAATTATTTTTCATTTACTGAAACCAATTTTACTACTATCGTTAATGCAATGAAACTCCTTCTTTTAACTGTCAAAAATGCACCTATTTAGTTCTCTCATAAGGAATTAAGTCATTAAAAAAAAAACAACAATCCACATTTCATTTTTAAGAGTGCATTCTTGCTAAGGGGTTTTGGGAAGGATATTTTTTGATGTCTAGTGTACACAATTCATTTGATTTTCACTCAAAAATGATGACATCCACTGGAGTCTGAGTGATGTGATGAGGTGATTCTTGATTTAGGAGCAACCTATGGAGGCCTGATTGATGTGCTTGGTTTGTAGACACAAACACAGTAGAGGTGGGAGTGTCACTGCATGTGTGTTTGCAGAGATAAGATATTCTACTCACCTGCTTAGCGTCTGGTTACTCTACTACTCAGTAGGGTGAGCTGGGAGTTGGCCACTTTCAGACCATAGTGTGGAGAGGATTTTGGTTTCATTTGCAGATTACTATTTTGATTCTACTCTCTGCACTGGCACATTGAAACAACTGTGACTGTTTGTAAGGTGCTGTGATATACAGTAGATAACGTGCAAGAGCATAAAAGGAATCAGTGGATTAATGTGTGGCCCCACCAGTTTCTCCCAGGTTTAGTCTGCCACAGTTTGATTGTCTGTAGGACAGCTATCAGCCGCCCTACCTAATCCTAACCCTATACTTGTATTAGTTCAGTGTGTTAATACAAGTGTTAATGAGTAGAAATAATTGTTTGGTTATAGAGGTCATGCTGCTCTGAGAAAAAGAGTCCAAACATTGGCGTGATGAACATTATGTTGCGTTATATAATAGTGATAATAATAATAATAATAATACATTTAAATTATAATGCACTTTACATTTGGATCAAATCTCAAAGTGCTACAAAATAAAATAATAAGAAGATAAGATAAAAGCATCAATACAAAATATAATAATAACTATATGAAAACAATACCAAAAAGCAGCAAAGTTAATTAAAAGTTATAGGTCCTGCTAAAAAGGAAAGTTTTAAGTCCTTTTTTAAATGTGTCAGTCGTCTGTGGAGCCCTCAGATGGTCAGGGAGGGCGTTCCACAGACGAGGGGCAGCAGAACAGAAGGCCCGATCACCCATGGTGCTGAGCTTAGTCCGGGGAAGGAGGAGGCGGTATGAGTGGGTAGAACGGAGGGATC
>VRLP01009996.1:0-10951 GCA_009660295.1 Lophius piscatorius
TTTTTTGGTAAGGCTTTTATATAGTTATTATTTTATTTTTTATTTATGCTTTTATCTGCTTTTACTTTGTAGCACTTTGAGATTTGATCCAAATGTAAAGTGCATTATAAATTAAATGTATTATTATTATTAACTCCGCTTTCCTCACGTGACTGAAGCCATGACGTAACAAGGGCATATAATTCCTCTGAAGGGTGACGTTTGCTGCTATCTCCATGGAAACCTATAAACACGACTGAGTCGGTTTGAACTCCTGTTCGGGGTTTGGATCCCAAACTGTCCAGCATAATGTCGGACGTTGGTTCAGAGGAGTTTGACGATGAAGCTAAAGACGGAGTGAGATGTTTACTGATGACGTTAGCCGTTAAAAGGCTGTTGTTGTTGTTTACTGTTTGGAAGTAAACCGTTTGTGTGTGTGGCAGATTTACGAATATGAAGGCGATAGAAACGAAGCAGGAGAGAGACATGGAGTCGGAAAAGCTGTTCTGGGCAACGGAGACACGTATCAGGGCCGGTATGAGAACGGAAAGAGACACGGACAGGTGAGAACAGGCGGGGGAGGGGCGGGGGTTGATCAGATAGATCTTCAATAAACTCAGAAAGGTTTTCTATAAACTCAGAGGTCTTCAATAGACTCAGAGTGGTTTTCCATAACCTCAGAGAGGTTTTCTATAACCTCAGAGAGGTTTTCTATAACCTCAGAGAGGTTTTCTATAAGCTCAGAGTAGTTTTCTATAACCTCAGAGAGGTTTTCTATAAGCTCAGAGTAGTTTTCTATAACCTCAGAGAGGCTTTCTATAACCTCAGAGAGGTTTTCTATAACCTCAGAGAGGTTTTCTATAAGCTTGAATAGGTCTACAATCGTATACATCTTTAAAGACTTGATGGAACCTCAGGCTAGAGATGTTCTGATTGACTCCTGTAGGTTCTTCTTCATCCCTGACATTGATGCATGATTTATTTTGTTTCTAAAGTTTTTATTTTATTCCTAATTTATGGATTGTTACTTGAATGTCTGGACCTCTATGTGCTTCCACGGTACCTGACCAGGACACTCTTGTGAAGAAGTACGGAACAACTGTCAGCTACGGATAAAATCAAATAACATCCACTGCATCTCCATATAAAGACAATTAATGCAACTGTAAAAAGAATAAAAACAAACTGAAATAATATATAATAATGGTCCAAGAGTAAAATATAAAGCTAAACAATTGTATTTCTGAAAAGGGGATATTATGATACGTCATCGCTACAGTATTTTCCCACGGATCTTTCGTGTTAACGCAATATCTCAAAACCTATATAGACTTCAGATTGATTGACTTCAGCAATCAATCGTGCTAGATTGATTTTAGGAAAGGTCAGTTGTGTATTTCTGCCAGATGTGGGAGCTTAATCTCTAAATTCACCGTTTTCGGGCCATACTTTCTCAACCGTTGGTCCAATTAAGTCCATATTTGGTGCATATGAAGGGTCCCAAGGAGATCTATCTTACATTAATCCTATTTTTACTCTAACAATTCATATTTTACTCATTACGGGGCGCTTCTATTTTTAGTAATTAATCCAAATTAAATGTATTATTATTATTATTATTAAATTTACCTCATAACAACCATCAAAAAGAGCTCTAACTTTTACTCTTCATATGCTTTACTGTAATTGTTCATATGTTACTCGTAAGGGGGAACTTCTTGTAGAAAACACAGTTTCTTGTAACCTTCCAACCGTAAATCCAATTGTGTCCAATTTAAGCTCATATAAATTGTCCCAAGTAAATCTGTTTTGTTTCATTGCTGAGCTCGGAATAAATAGTTAACTGTATTTATCTTCATTATTAAATCACTATGGGATCTCATTTTAGAGTGTATTTCTGACTTTAAAGAAATAGTATGGTTCTGTCTATATGGACTGTTTAAGATTATTAATGAATCACATTTAATTTGAGGAATTCAATCAGTGAAATTTCTTGCATAGCAAGGGGGATTAAGGGCTTTTCTGGGTTATGTCCTTGCTGTCGGGGATTACAGCGTAGGATAATAATCCCAATATCCACTATTTACCCTTAGCTCCTCTGGTAAGCCATATGTCATATACTGATTTGGTTATAGCCCACAGGGTTTTGGGTGGATGTTTAAATAATTTCACTACTGAAAAGAATGTTTTTTTGATTCATCTGTTTTCATTTCTGGCTGTTTTATCTAATAGGGCACATATCGTTTCAAGAATGGCTCCAGATATGTGGGGGACTATTACCAGAATATGAAACACGGACAGGGTACCTTCTACTACCCCGATGGCTCTAAATATGAAGGTATGATAACCCTAAAGCAAGTTTAGTATGTGCGAAGGTCTATCTGACAGCACAGAGCTGCAAAAACTGTTTTTGCTTCCTAACTTTGGGCAACAGGAAAGTGGGTGAAGGACCTGAGACAGGGTCATGGTGTCTACACTTACCCCAACGGAGATGTGTATGATGGCGAGTGGCTTCATCATATGAGGTACACCCTCGATTTGAGAATCACAAATAGATGCTACAACATCTTAAATCTGACCTCTGAAAGTACCCATGTTAAGATGAGATTTCTGTTTTAGAGCTACTGATGTTGTTGGTGTTGTCTGATTTCTAGGCACGGCCACGGAATTTACCTCTACAACGAAACTGGTTCAAAGTACAAGGGTTCATGGGTGAAAGGCAACATGGAGTCCACTGGACAGTACATCCACTGTAACCACAGATTCGAGGGTAATTTTGTTGACAATAATGTAAGTTTGATCATTTATTCACACAACATTTACCACTAAGTAATTAAAACACGTAATATAGTTTACTATGACCTGAGTAGAGCGACAATAACACTGAAAGTAGTTTGGGTTAATTCCCATCTTGCAGGTCTTTATAAATTGGTTAAATAAAGAGCCATATGGACATTTACATCGATCAGCCATGACCTTCTTTTTTTCTCTTTTTCTTTTTAAAAAGAAACCATTGTTAATAATGCATGCATTTTGATCTTGCAGCAGATAAGGGTTTTTGTTTTTTTGCGTGCTTTTTGCGTGCATGTTTGCTTGTGACTTTCACCAGCCCTCTTTGAGAGACTAGCTTATTACGTTTTATTTGGAACTGAACATTTTCCTCATCAAAGTGGAAAGCAAAGACCGGACAACTCGGCTCAGTTTCAAGAGTTCCTTTATTTTCTTTGATGTTCCTTTGCGGCGGAGCTGAGGACTCAGTGGGCTGAACAGATACACTGAAGAGGAAGGCACAAGGGATGACTGCAGAGCATTTAAGAGATACTAGGAGATTATGTTGGTGTTGTTGGTAGATTTAGAGGCTGGCAATAACTCAGAAATGAATGGACAAATGTGCATGGGTATTTCTTAAGCCTTCACTACTGTTGTGCATCGTGCTTTTGATGTTTTATACTAGAGCAGGAAAAAACGCAACAATGTCTGTTTGAGTCTAAATCTAAACAGATATTGTGTACACTCTAAAACAAAATGCCCTGCTCAAAGTGCAGAAGTGTGAAGCAGAGAATAAAACAACATACTGAACACATGACGAGAATGAGAGAGGGAAAAACAATGTAGGTTCAGAGGAAGATTTTGGCCCTTGGCGGAGGTTTACACTCTGAGTGTTTTTTCTAGGTGAAGATTGTTATGCCCTCAATGTTATCAAATACTACTATCCCATTCTTGTTTTGCAGCCTACTGGCCCCGGAAAGTATGTGTTTGACATTGGATGTGAGCAACATGGTCAATACCAGAAAGTGGAGCAGGTAATTCAATATCATCAAAATCCATTGGTTTCAATTAATTTTCTCACAGTAACCGAAAGCAACTCTCTTGACAAAAACTCCAGCCGGCAACTGAGGAGGAGGAAAAAACTAGTATGACAGAACAGAGGTCATCCTACTGGGGCTCTGGGGAGGGTTATCTCACAGAGGAGGTCTGCTCTTTGTGTCCTGCATAATCATTTCATGCTCAACAGTGTGTATATATACACTACTAGGAGTATTCTGATTTTCCTGTGTGCACATTTGCCTGTACTATTGCACGTTTGCCTTTTCATGCATGATGTGATGCCAATGAGCTAATATTTATACACTGCAAGGCTAGATGAAAGATGTTGCAGTGTGTTTGATGAGTAATAGGGCTCGAAGCACGCGCCAAATTAGCCGCAGTGTTATATTTCTGTGCCTTCTTTGCCTCAATGCAAACATGTTTGAAGCTTAGTAAATAAACCATTTGTTGCAGAACGGTCTGGTGGAGTGGGGCCAATCGTCCTCTGCTGCTGCCATCAAGTGGATTCCAAAGTGTATAACAGGCCCGACGCAGTCAAATTCAAGCACTGAGACTCGAGCTGAACCCAAAACCTCAAGCAGTAAATTCCTGCCCACCTAAGATATTATACCATCCAACCACTTTTATTACCCTCTTTTTTTTAAAAAGATGACTCACAACACTAGTGGTTCAACTTCTTTTGGTTGAATGGATTCTTTATACCGTCTTCTCTGCTCTATGCAAATGTGGCACCCAATACAGAGTGTGAAAGGCAGTAAAAAATACAAGCAGAAAAAAAGGGGGAAAAAAGTGTTAATGATGGTAATGATCCCAACCACTTGTTAGGTCTCACATGAACATGGTAATGCAGTAGGCCAGCCTATGCCACAGCCATAATGGAGACTACTTCTGGCCATTCAAATACAATGTCTGCCAACTTTATAACTTTTGGGGGAAAAAATGGAAATTAGCATGGACTAAAAGTGTTAGGGTGTATTTTGAAAATCCACTTGATTTGGGGAGAAACGCAAACACGGGCTTTTGACACTAGTTAACAGGGACGAGAAAAATATTTAACAAGAACTGCAGCAATATGCCTAAGTTCCGGGTCTGCTGTTATCTGAGGCACACATTAATTCACCAGATGCTTTCTCTCCACGTTTTTGTAACGTTGCTCCCTCAAACATGGTGAATAGTAAGGCCAGGCAGGACCTGAACGATCAAAATGTGCACTTATCTTTGTGTTTGTCTTTTTTGCCAGCTGATGAAAAGGAAAATGCTTCAGCAGACTGAGAGGCAAAGAGAAAAGAAGCAGAGTGATCCATCTACCCATCCGGATATTAATTTTTTGAAAAAAAAATTTCAATAAATGTACACATATATGTCTCCAGTGTGTCTTAATGCTTCTTTGTTAGAATAATTGTCGTATTTTAATCAATCTTATGCTCGTTATATCTTTTATACAATTATGATTTTTCATAAGTATCGTTTCTTAAGTATTCTGTGTTAAAATTAACACTCGATATTTTTACGTTTTTCCATCTTTATTAATTGGGACATAGTTGTATTCGGTATGTATTTTCCGATTTGATCATAGGAGGGTCGAATGTTGATTGTGGGATTACCGAGTCAAATGATGCCCTGAACACATTATAGTGCAGCAAAAAGACGCTCATTATCGCGTCAGTTGAATCAAATATGACATCCACTATGGATGAGTATGATGATGATATGGATGGAACCAAAACAGGTCAGGGAAAGCCAGGAGTGTAGACACCAGAGGAGTCTACAGAGGGTCCAGTCAAGGAAGGAGTCTGGGTGACAGTCCAGCAATGAGAAAGCAGGTTTACAGTTCGTCAGTGAAAGATAACAGCTGTTCGGTGGCTAACAGCTGACCTGGATAACAGACAGGGGTAGAATCACAGCTGAGTCGAAAGTCGGGAACAACTTTCCCGACTTTCGCTAATAAGTGGAGGTCCAGTCGGGGTTGAATCCAGAAAAAAAGGATGAAAGAAAAACACAAAAAACGATGGAACACGACCTAGTGAGGATCGGATGGCTGCGTGTCTATGGAAGCTAAGAGCTGTTATTGGCTAACACCTGTCCGGGCTAAGCCGCTGATCGATGGCGTTACACTGACTACTACTACTACTACACTGTCGTTGCAACACAGAGACCGTTTTAAGATAAAGTTGTTGGATCCAGTCCACACCAATCTTTTTGGTGGTGTAGAGCACAGGAAAGCAGAACAAAAATAAATACAATTTTGTAGCGGATAGTGAAGCGGCGACAAACACGCCAGCGTCCTCAGACATCCGAGCCGTTGAACATGTGATTGATTGATTGTGATGAGCCGTTGTTTATCCTAATGAATGAAAAATATGATGTGAATAATAATACATATCAAGATAAAACAAAACACAAGATATGGACTCTCATAATAAAACATGGAAACACAACACAATAAAACTAAGATATAAAAAAATACAGCACATTTCAACAAGAAAGCAGGAATTAACTAGATAGGCGAGACTTGGCGAATTTGGCTCCATGAATAATACAGTTTCCTATTAGAATTATGACATTGACAATTTGTTCTAATTTTGGAATTTTATGTTCGTTAAACAATAGTATGTCTTTGGCTTCTAACACAATTGTGTATTTACTGTTGAAGAAAACTTTTTTCCAGAACTTTGAAGAGTGCTCACATGGATAGAGTAAATGTATAATTATTTTCTCCTCATTTTTATAGAATCCACATTTGTTATCAATATTAGAGAATTTTGAGATTAATCTATTTGATTTATCTTAAATTGTACTTCCTTCATTTTATTGGAAATAACAAATCTGTAAGGGAGGAGCCATGTTGTAGAAAATACAGGGTTCCAAAAAAAGGTTCCTTTTGGAGTAACTTCTGTTTTACTATACAAATATTTTCTTACATTTTTTTGTTATTATTGCATTTATCACTTTTAATATCCATTCCATTAACCAGGAAAGAATAATTTAGTTCCTCTGAAACATTCTTCTCAAAATTACCCTTCATTAGATGTAAAATACTATCTAGATTAGCATTCATTACCAATACATTTTTTTTATAGGTGATAGGGAACAGTTTTGATCTTAGAAATTCCTCATAGTTCAGCAGCTGATTTTGCTCATTTAGTAAATCAGTAAGAACCATAACATTTTTGTAAATCCAATGTTCAAAATATAGTGATTTGTTCTTCCCGGTTATATATTCATTTTTCCAAATAATAGTTTTGTCGGGAGAAAAATTGTGGACATAACATAGTTTTGCTGCTATAAGAGCTTGTTGATGAAATTTGGATATCTTCCCCGACAGTTTTTTGACATCGTAGTCACATATTAATATACAATTTAGTCTTCCCATTCGAACTTTTGGGACTGTAAAACAAAAATTGACAGTAGTTCAACAACTATAACGAACAAGGATAGCGAACTAGGGAACACATGACGGACTGATCTCCAAACTACAAATCTTTTGGTGGTATTTGGGAATAACATTACACAACTATTAATGTCTTAATAGAACATTCTAATATTAAAAATTAAGGTTTCACCAAAGCCAAAGGTTTGGTGAAACCAAATTCTCTCAAGAGAAACTAGTGTTCTACCGCATCAAACGCTTTATATAAATCCAGGAATAGTAACATAGCATCTGAATCTATATGTTCGGAGTAGTCAATCAAATCGAGTTCAAGTCAGATGTTAAGACTTATATGGCCATTGACATGAAACCAGTTTGAGTTCATTGATGATTCCATTTAAACCCTTTTTTAAACGTGTGTCAAAGATTAATGAGAGTATTTTATAGTCAACATTTAGTAACGTTATTGCTCTCCAGCTATATATTAATAGATCATCTTTATCAGGTTTAGGAAGTAAAGTAATAATACCCTGTTTCATAGTTATAGACATTTCGCCATTTTCAGTGCATTCCTTTAGCATGTTAAAGAAGGGGTCCTCTATTATATGCCAGAAGCAGACATAAAACTCAAAGAAGAAAATGCGAAGAAGTAGCTTTTATTTGTCTCCCCTTCCTCTAGCCACTTCGCTCTGGAACATACATATTACTTATGTACATATTAAGTGTGTCAACGTTCTGTCACTCATCCCTCCACACTACAGTAACTTCATGCCGCACGAGTTCTTTGGAAACCCTTAGCCCGTTCTCTCACGCCGTGAGTTGTTTTGCTATGTTTCATCAAAAAGACGGACAAAGCTCTCTAAAATATTCGTAGCGTTTTCTTTTTCATCGCGGCAAAATCAAAATGGCAGTTACCAATAAGCCTTGATGCGTCCAGGAAACATCCGAAAGTGCATAAATTCACACTCCGCATCGGACAAAATTATTTTAACTTATTCTCCCTCATTGTTCCACAACAAATATATACGTCCCATCTGTAATGCAAATCAAATTATGCAAATTATGGGATGACGTCATTTAGCGACTTTTAGGACAGCCAATAGCTGCTTTCCTTACTGAGGAGTTGTCGTCACCGGTGCCTATCCCAGTTTCAATCAGTACAGTAGCAAACGAGGAGCTTGTGCGTCAGCTGCGTGAAACAAAGATACAAAAAGAAAAAATAACGGCTTGCAACTGCGATTCGGTTCGTCTTCATGTTAAAGAGCCGGTCGTAAATTATTGGGTTCGTTCGTGAATGTCACAACTCTAAGAACCAATCCAGCCGGTTGGAAGACAACAGTAACAATGGAAGACAGCAAACCAACGGTTCTGTTTACATTCGGGGTGATAGCTGACGTTCAATACGCTGATGTAGACGACGGTTTCAACTTCCACCGGACGAAGCAGCGGTATTACCGTAGCAGCCTGCTGCTGCTTAGAAGCGCCCTGGAGAGGTGGTCAAAGTCCGAACCAAGACCAGACTTCATCCTGCAGCTGGGAGATATAATAGACGGCATCAACAAGAGTCACGACACGTCGAAACAAGCCCTGGACACAGTATTGAAAGAATTCAAGTCCAACCCCTTCGACGTTCACCATGTTTTGGGCAATCACGATTTCTATAACTTCAGCAGGAGCCAGCTCCTACGTTCATGGCTCAACAGTTCCCTAAATACCAAGATGGAAGTGACAGGAGCCAAAGCCGGTGGTGACATCTACGCCTACCACTTTAGCCCATTCCCCGGGTATAGATTCGTTGTTCTGGATGCGTATGACGTCAGCCTCCTGGGCAGAGAGGAGTCCAGTAAGGAGTACAGACATGCACTGAGCGTCATCAGACAGCACAACCCCAATGAAGACCTCAATTGCCCCCCAGGTAGGAGGAGCACACCAAAATACGCCATCCACACAACATATTAGATTAAAAAATGAAAGCATTTAAAGAGTCGTTATACATTTATACTTTACTTTAAATATTTTATACTGGATAGCAAAATTAGTAATTAGACGGAGGAAAAACAGGTGAAAATAGAAGTTGTACCAGAAAGGCTCTTAATAGAGAGCAAAGAGGTCAGGTTCCCTTTTATCAAACTTCACAAACACATTAAAATCATACGTCAAAAAGATATCAAGTCAAGTTTATTTATAAGGCACATTTAAAAACAACCATCCTCGTAAATAGTCACATGTCACTTAAATAATAATAATAATACATTTAATTTATAATGCACTTTACATTTGGATCAAATCGATCCATGTGCAGACATCAGTCTTAGCTACAAAGACATTAAAGTCACCTGTAAAGAAGCTGTTTCAAATACCTCCTCAAAGACACAGGTATCAAAGACGCATGTTATAAAAACAACAAAGTCACATATAACAAATACATCAAAGTCACCTGTCTAAAGACATTTCATTAATAAACTTAAAAGTCTTGGAGATAAGGAAAGAAGATGAGGAGCTTGTAACTCTGGAGGGAAGTAGTAAGTGGCACAGAGTTGCTGCTATTTTTACGTCGAAAGGAATCCAGTTGATATGGGTCAAGCGTCTAATTACAATGCCTTCAGAGCATGTCCATTTCAAGGTTTTGCAGGCATAGTAAACTGGTAGGTTTAGAACCTGGACTTGCTGAAGGGTTGAGTTGCAGTTGCAAACGTTGCAGTCTGGACGCTGAAGGGAGAGGACGCTGGTGTTGTCTGTTCGCCGCTTTTCCATCAGAGTTCTACAGCCTACAATACTATAAACCGACAAGTATACCTGGTGACGGTCCGCCTACCTGTTGCTGCAAGTTTACCATCACCCGGAGACTACTGTATTTCTTTGTTTCATCGTTTATGTCCGTTTCTGTTTGTTCAATGTTGATATCAGTTTGTTTATCCGTCTTGTTCATCACTGCCCCCGTGACACTTTCACCAAAAGCTGTCGATGATCACTTTCTGTGTTTGATAGCTTTTTTCTCGGCATCATTTCCATTTAAATAACGGCTACTAACGTCTTCTCCATGGCTAACGGCTAATAACTGGCTAGTCTCCACGACTGGCATGATGATGAATTATTCCGTCACCCTACTGATGAAATTGAACAACTACAAAACTCCGTTGTGCATAACGGTTATTAAACAACTTAGACTCCTTCGCCGGCCCCGTTACATTCACAGAAGTTGCCGTTCTAAGTTTGTTTACTCCCGCTCCGTAACTCCATTCCGTCCTTTTGGTCTGACGTGCGCACCGTCACGTCTCAGACGCGTCATCAGAAGGCTGTCGCTCTTCCCACTAGTGGCACTGGACTTTCCTCCATAAAGTTACTCACTGTGTAGGTTAGAAAACGTGGAGTGGATTTCAGTCTTCTTCGGCCAATACAGAGAGTCACTGCTCCATCTAGTATTAAAATCGAACTGTTTAATACACAATCTCTCACGAACAAATCATGCCTCATACATGACCACATCCTGGAGAAGTGTATGGACGTTATGTGCCTTACAGAAACCTGGCAACAACCAGATGATTTTTCTGTACTGAATGAGAACTGTCCCGCCGGTTACTGTTACCTCCAGAAAGCCCGCAGCACTGGTCGTGGTGGTGGTCTGTCTGTCATCTACCGCAGTGATTTGGACTTGTCTCCACTGCCGTTGCCAGAGATCTCTTCTTTTGAATGCCTGGCATTTAATTGTAAACCCCCTTTCTCCATGACCATACTTCTAATCTACCGACCACCCAAACCAAACCCAGCCTTCAT
>VRLP01009997.1:0-10951 GCA_009660295.1 Lophius piscatorius
TGTGTGTGTGTGTGTGTGTGTGTGTGTGTGTGTGTGTGTGTGTGTGTGTGTGTGTGTGTGTGTGTGTGTGTGTGTGTGTGTGTGTGTGTGTGTGTGTGTGTGTAAACCCCAAAAGAAATTGAAGGGGATATTGAATTAAAATGATTAAATTAAATATCTGTGATGTTAAAATTGGCAGAAGTTTTGAAAAAAGATATTTAGTGGTTGTGATTGAGTATAAATAAACATGTAAAAACAAAAACAGTCACAACAGGAACCAATTAAACATCCTGTAAAATACTTTCACAGCGTGGAGCCGGAGGGAATCTCCTAATTAAAGTCTTCTTCTTTTGGTGTATTATGAAATAACACAAATGATGTTTAGAGTGAAATTAAAGTGTACTTTGTACAAAAGTAGTAAAAATGTCCGACTGTCACACGTTAATTATGTAACACTGAAGACATGACGTAAAGAATCAGATTTATAAATAATAGACTTACGCATCTACCTTTGATGTTAACATGTATTAATTCTTTTTCTTTATAGGGTAGCTTATATACGTAGGAGGAGCCTCATGGGTCGCGTCCTAAGACGTAGTCTGTTGACTCGTCTTCATCTGACGAGTGAGGAGTGATGGATCAAAGGTTGAGGTGGGACTGCACCAGGGATTGGCTCTCAGGCCCTTCTTGTTTGCTTCGGTGACGGACCGGCTGACAGATGCTGTCAGGCAGGAGAGGAAAAGAGGTGTCTGGTTTGATGAGAGAGGACATGCAGTTGGTTGATCCTGACTCCTAGTGTCTCCTGCCTGTTTGTTGAACGTTCTCACCTTAATAATAATAATAATAATACATTTAATTCTCCCAACCGTCTTTTTTACCTTGTGTATTTAAATCTGTGCTAAACCAGCCAGAGTCCTTCTAGTGCCGGTCCCAGTGCCGGCCCCAGTGCCGGTCCCAGTGCCGGTCCCAGTGCCGGTCCCAGTGCCGGTCCCAGTGCCGGTCCCAGTGCCGGTCCCAGGCCCGGATAAATGGCGGACGGACCAAGTTTCCATCTTAGTTTCTTGGGTAACTTTTGTTGTTTGACATTTTGACTTTATCTCCATCTTTCTTTTTTCTTTTGATCATATCACAAAAATAGCGTTCCTCGTTCTCTTTGCTTCTGGTTCCCATTTCTGAACTGTAAATTACAGAAGCGACGTTACGGAACCTTCTCCAACCGTTCCTGAAAACCTTCCATCTCTACGGTTTGATCTCGACATCAGAATGAAACAAGCAGGGAATCATAAATATTACATACCGTATGTAATAAATAATACGGCGTTTGTTTCAGAGCGTAGCTGGAATTACAACCTGTGACCCAAAACACAGATTTACTGTTTGATTTACTGTTTCACGTCGCTTAACGTACATCTAGAATGAGCAACGAGCCGTGACCTTTGACTCCAACATTCCCCAGGGGTCCTGTCATCACCCATCAGGCCGCTCAAAACAGGAAAAAAAAAAAAAAGCTCCAGCAGTTAAAGACCCCCCCCTCCAAAAAACTGTGATCTATTTTTAACGTTCATGTTTCCTGCAAATGGAAGTTTGCTTTTATTGCTGCACAATCGTCCGTGTTTTAACCCCCTCCTTGATTCTGGCTTCCCCCAATGAAATGAAACGGATTGAAAAATGAAAGTGTTTTTAAAGGCTCCGCCCATATAATTGTCCACTGCAAAGCAAATCAAGCACTCACCGAACCACTTTCCATTTTGTATTACTTTTATTTGAAATGTTTCACACTAATAATATTTATCATAATCACTTTGCTTTTTTATTCGTATTACTTCTAGATTCTGTTTGATAATGACAGAAACATCCGAGGGTTTAGGATTCATTTGGTATTTCTTTTCTTATTCATCCTGATTTTAACTTTTGTCCGGTTTTGTTCAGGATTTATTTTACACTCTGGTATTAATTTCACACCGTTTCTCCTCTTTCATCCTTCTTCTCTCTGAGTCCTGGTTTTCCCATCTCTCCGGTTCCTCTGCGTGCCAACGGGTCAGAATTTATGTGATTAAATTCGGTTAGAAGAAAAACGTTCCTCGGGCGAAGATCCAGAAGATCCTGATGTCTAAGTTGTGTCATGATTCAGAACAAAGTATTTTAGAATTAGCCAAATACAGTAAGAAAAACACAATTCAATGGTAATTCAACGACACTTATTCATTTTCACCCTGAATGGGAGGGCACTAATAAAGAAAAGGAATATTTAAAATAAGGTTTGAAGTAGAATAAAGTCTGCTTTGAAGAATCAAACGCGTCACAGAGGGATTTTGATTAAAGAATCTCAGAATAAAGTGAAGTTGCTAAGTAACTGAAAATGCTGTTTCAGGATCTCACCTGCATGGAGATTAATCTGGTTAAGACTCTGGGCCAGCATTTGCCCACTTGAAGTGCCGTGGGACTTCCTATGAGAACCCGGTGACACCAGGTGGAAACCACGGGCCAAAACTGACGGTCCGGTACCACTTTTCTATCAAAAATAACCAGGAGCTAGTTTGGTGCTGGTGCAAGTGCTTAGTCGGTTCAACTTGCGCACCTCCTAAGAACATGTTTGCTATTCCATTGGCAAGGAGCCAAGTCAGAGCCACGCCATTACGTCACCGTGTGACCCGATCGGTTCTTGGCTCTAGACCAGCGAAGAGTTGGTGCTTGTCTGGCACCAGTTTTGAAAGCCAGGAGCTGGTGCTTAGGCTGTGGAAAAAACAAAGAACTGGTGCTGAGTCAGGCTCTGGCTCCGAACTAACCCTGGAACCAGCCCGGTGGAAAAGGGGTATGGGAGAGACCCAAAGGTCCTTTTTGCACTAATACAGCGTCATGAATAGTTGCAAAAGTTGAAGGGCCCTACTTCAAACTACTAGATGATAAAAGCCGTCTTCTGTCCGTGGCCCTTCATCCAGCAGTGGAAACCTTTGCTCACATCATAATCACCTGCGCTCATTGGTAGCCTTGACGTAATTAACGCATTCAAATGTTCCTAACCTTCCTGAGTACTGCTGTGTGAGGAGATGATGATATCTATAAAGGAGCCAAAACACCACCAGGACATCCTCCTGTTGGATTATTACTGTGGTTTTTTACTGCCTTGCTTATTTGCTGCTTCCTTTACCCCTGCACTTATTTCAAAGGTTTTTATGGGCCCACGGGTCTTTATGACAGTACAGCCTATGATTGACAGGATACAGGGAGGTGACATGCAGCGAAGGACCACAGGTGGACTCAAACTAGGAAGACTCTGTACATGGAGGGTCCCCTTATGCCTCGCCTTAAACAGAGTTTTGTCACCTCAGTTGTGACAAGAGAAGGTTCGCCGTCAAATCAGGTGGATTTTTAAGTCGAGATTTTCCTGTAGAAGCACTCCAGAGTTTGTGGAAGTGGACCGAGATCCCTTGAACCAACCGATAGGTCTTCCTCAAATGTACCGGAGTAACAGAGTGATAATCGTACCAGAGATCTTTCAATCTAACCAAACGTCCCAACTATGAATGGTCCCTCCTCCTTTTTAACGTAATTATCATTCCTATCTACCCGACATCAACTCTTACATTCATCACCAGGTAAACATCCACCTTCAGTTGTTGAGATGTTCCAGTCCAATCCGGTCGGATCCACAAACCCAATCCTAGCGTACGAATAAATCTAACAGCTACGTAACCATTTTACCCTCCTGTCTTTAATTCAAAAAACACATTTGTGTACTCGCACATCTTGAATCAGTAGCGGCGTTACATGAAGAACGTTTTATCGTCCCCTTAAGTCAGCACACGTTTTCCTAATGTGCTCACATCTCCAAGCAATCATCATGGTCGTTTGTCTGTAATCACATGTATTACTTGAGAACATTCTTGCCACATGCAGTAAATAAAAGCCCAACTGAAGGGCTTTGACAGGAAGAAGACTGAATGAGGTCAGAAGAGGGAGGTCCTAAACGTCTAAATCTGGACGTTTATGGACGATGAAACTGATCGCCGACTCCTCGCCCTCTTTCAAACACGTCGCTACTTTTCCTGGTTATAACCCGCTCAGGAGACGACTTTACGGTTCCATGGCAAAGTACCAGGTAAGACCAAAATCCTGAATATCCCGACTTAAACCCTGACTTAAGACAATCTTTAACGCCTTTCAGTCCGAACAGCTCAGGTCAGAGACCTCCGCCGTCAGAGACCTCCGCCGTCAGAGACCTCCGCCGTCAGAGACCTCCGCCGTCAGAGACCTCCGCCGTCAGAGACCTCCGCCGTCAGAGACCTCCGCAGGTGTTCGTCCTCCATGGTCAAAGACCTTTGCTAGTAGTCTTCCTCCAAGGTTAGATACCACTGCTGATGGTATTCCTCCATGGTCAAAGACCTTTGCTAGTGGTCTTCCTCCGTGGTCAGAGACCTTTGATGGTCGTCTTCCTCCGTGGTCAGAGACCTTTGATGGTCATCTTCCTCCATGGTCAGAGACCTTTGATGGTTGTCTTCCTCCATGGTCAGAGACCTTTGATGGTCGTCTTCCTCCATGGTCAGAGACCTTTGATGGTCATCTTCCTCCATGGTCAGAGACCTTTGAAGGTCGTCTTCCTCCATGGTCAGAGACCTTTGATGGTCGTCTTCCTCCATGGTCAGAGACCTTTGATGGTGGTATTCGTCTCTCACTAGGGGGAGCTTTGTTACGAAAAACCCTGTTTACAGTTATTTTAAGGTGTTCAACCAGGGCTATTGCTCTGTGCAAGGCAGGGGACTGGTGGCTTTTCTGCGAAGTAGAGATCATCTTGTTGGAATAAACATTCACCTTGACTTTATTCTCTGTCTCCTGATTTAAATCAAAAACATTGGGAGATAGTTGATCTAAAGATAAAGTGTTGATCGGGGTCAGGGGGGCAGTAGAAGATTCTCAGATTCATTATTAGCCCACAACAGTTTTACACATGGGGCTGGTCTGAAACAGATAACCTCACTTAACCATAAATAGTTTTCCGTGCTAGTAGTAGTAATAGCAGTAGTATTATGTTCAAAGCACACATGTGGTGTTGGCTAGCTGTAGCCCAAACAATGTAACCAGTGTTTTGATGCTGTCCAGAGGAACCACTTCACAGCAATGACAATCTTTGATTTCGCGCCTTCATACGGCGGGATAGCCTGGTAGCCAGACTCGCTGATTAATGACCTCATCTCATGTGAACCTCAGGAAAAGTTAGGATCTTTCTAGTGGTTATTCATCGGCCGCGGAGACCAGAGCTGCAGTTTTCTGTTACCCAGAGAGCTAAACCGGGTCTTTTATGAGTCTCTCTGTGAGAGAATGAGACAAGGTATTATTTAGAGTGACTCCACTTAAACATGGACTAAAATAACATGATGTCAGAGAGTTATGGGAAAAGGCAGCGCCATGGAGAGGGTCTGCCTCTGAAACCGGAGGCTCACATTTCCATCTCACAACCTCCAGTAGAGTTTGGAAACTGCAGCAAAACCACAGCAGAGTTTTTTTTCCCTCACATCTTCGTCACGGACATGGAAACAAGCAGCTTAGGACTTAGTCCTATGGAGGCCTAATAATGTCTCATCGAGTTCAAGACACGGTAAAAATAATTAACGGAATGAAAAGTCATTCAGTCAAAAAATCAATCTCAGGGGTCAAATTCCCATTTTTAGCACATTTTGGGTCCATTGACTATCCGACCGGGCCCAATGGAGAGTCTACCCGGTTCTATACCACAGAAACTGTATAGACTAAAGTACTTTGTGGTATTTTTATCAAATTTGACGAAGTAGTTATCAAAGAGTTTCTGAGAAAATTAATCGATTGATGATTGATGGCCCAAAGCGTTTTGAAGGCAAAGTCCATCCCTTGTGTCGGGAATATACAACCAACCTTTCCCCCCCAAAAATGATCGAGATGATGGTGGACATCAAAGCCAGGAGTGTGCGTGACGACGGGATATCTTCATGAATCACAGGAAACGTCGACTTAAACAACGTTTAAGTCGTATTTTACTCTAGTAGTTCATATTTTACTCACTAGGCGGAGATTATTTTGACCAAAAAAAAACACGTTTTGTCTGATTTAGTCCAAAGTCGGCGCGTATGAATTGACTCGAGGATATCTGTCTTGTATTTGTCATATTTCACTCACTTCGGGAAGCTTTGACGAAACTTCACATTTAATTGTAGGAGCTCAATCAGGGGAATTGCTTGTACAACGCAGGGGATTGGGGGCTTGTCAGGAACATACCTTATAGCTACCCTATATCTGTAATGCCAGGTTAGGGTTTTAATAGGAGCTAACCCGCTATAAATCGATGAGGCCTCATCCTCTAGAAGCAGAGCGTCAGTCTCAGCAGACGGCGTCGGCCGCGTTGGACGAAGGTCCATGTCCTGTTCTGATCGGACAGGAACCGTCTTCTCTAATGCTCCTTCAAATACTTCCTTAAACCTCTCCTTATTGTTTAGGATGTTGAAGTGGGCCATCAGTTACATCAGTTATGCAGCCTCGCGGTCCTAACCGCTATGATGATGATGATGAGGAGGAGGAGGAGGAGGAGGGCTGAGCTTGACCTGGAAGAAAATGAATGAGTCTATCCTGAATTGGACGTGTCAGCCCGACATGAAGGGAGATTTTGTAAACGAGACCTCAGAGGCTTGTGAGTACTCTCTCTCTCACACACACACACACACACACACACACACACACACACACAGACCCAGTGGGTGGTCAATAATGCGTTTAAGTCCAGATGTTCAGACACGGTGTCACCCACCTGTCAATCACCTCACTGAGAATCATCTCATTTCCTCAATTTCCTGTTTTCTTTCCCCCTGATGTGTGTGTGTGTGTGTGTGTGTGTGTGTGTGTGTGTGTGTGTGTGTGTGTGTGTGTGTGTGTGTGTGAACCACGACCAGCTCCCTTGCTTCTGTCCTCACAAGCCTCGTATTGTCACCCAATTAAATGTCTCCACATGTGGGTGGTGCCGGCGTGAACGCTGAGGTTTAAGCGAAACTTCCTGCAGGTCCAAATACTTTGAAGGAATAAATAAAACTGACACAATGATGGAAAAGGAAACAAATTATTCCTGAAAGCATAATATGAGCTCCAGGAAAGTCTTTCATCTCCAGCGTTGCTCCACAACCGTTCGCAAACTTTTAAGGAAAATTAAGTGGGAATTTAGTTCTAAACTGAAAACATGCATTCAGTCGGACTTTTATGTTTTATAGCTTTTCTGTCCGAACTATATTCCCGAAAAGCGTTTTTTGGTTTCTTGAAAAGCGCTATGTAAGTATAAAGTATTATTATTATTATAATTTTAGTTATAGTATTTATATATTTATAAATATTTGCTTGACTTTATTGTTATTTTGATCCTGAAATCATGGTTGAGTTTTTATTTTCTTATTTATCTCTATTACTTTTTATTCATTTTCCTCTTTAAACATTTTACCACTTTGTTTTATGAGATGTATAATTTTAATATCATATACATATATATATATATATGTTTATTTTTTATTTGTTGTTGTTGCTGTTGTTGATGCGTTGATCTCCAAATTCATCTTAGTTTTATGAATTCGTATATCCAGCAATAAATGTTTCCGTAAACTTTTTTTTTATGTATGAAAAACATTTGACGTGTTTTTTTCCGCCTGTGTATACAAAACAAAAAAACAGCCTAAAAACATGTAAACAAAAACAACATGTAGAATGTCAACAAGCTATGCTACAACTAACCAACTAACTAGCAGCTTCTGTTTCATGAGTCGTGGAAATATTCCGATGTCAGATATTAAACATTGATTCATTCTGGAAAAAATGAACTTTATCAAATTTCACAGATGCGAAAAAGAAATCGGGCGTGAAATGTTTCCGTAAAATCGCTCTTCGGCACGAATCTTTAAATCTCATTTGTCAAATCTACATCCCGGCTTTCATGGCGAACCGCGGCAGAATAACGTTGTAAAGCGAAGACATTGACGACAAGCCCAATAATTTAATATAATAAATTAGAATAATAATACAGTTGAAACCAAACTGGAACATTTGGGGTCCATGGATCGGCGGTATGCTGAAAAGATCACTCAGCCTACAGTGAAGTATGGCGGTGGATCAGTGATGATCAGTGACGCTTTTCTTCCTCAGATGGAAGTGGAAACCTGCAGCGTGCCGAGGGTCAGATGGATTTGGATTTGGATGGACATCTAAAAAAAAGTCCACCAAGGCTTGGTTTCAGCTACCCTCGCTAAGGTTAGCTAATGTCAGCTAATGTCAGCTATCATAGCTGCAGTGGCTAACAGTTAAAGCTGGCCGCTTGGTCCAAGAAGAAAGTCCTGGAACATTCAAGAGTGGTCGTCACAGTCGCCCGACTCTAAGTCTCCTAAAGTCTCTGGTAGTGAATGTTCTGGAATAATTGAAATGATCGAGACGCACGACACACGAGCGACTGTCACACTTCTTTTAATCGCCATCACTAAAGCTGCTCTTCTGCTAAATGGCCAAAAACATTCTAATATCTAAAAGAACAAAGTCGACTTTTATCAAAAAGGACGACTTTGATGAAGACTTCTCTCTGTTTTCTTTTTCTTTTTTAAATCAACGAGTTTTCATCAACATGCTTTTCTATCGTCTGTTTTTGGAGCTTTTGTAACGCCTGAATTTCCCCTTAATAAAGTGTCAATCTATCCAAATCAAGTAGAACATTTTTTTTGACATGTTGGTTTTCACCTGAGGCCACGTTTAATGGAACGTAAACTTTATCAATCACATTAAGTTTAGGTCTTTAGGGTCTGGCGAATGGACCCCGACATCCCAGTCGAAGGGATCGGACCATCAATCTTCTGCCTGATGAAAAAACAATATTTCTCCTGAGCTGCTCCAACTTGACAACGTTTCACATAAAGACAAAGGTTTTGCTTTTCTATTTAAAAAAAAACAAACTTTTTTTTTCTTTGTTCGTACAGCAACTCGAAAAAAATTCTCTGCAAAAACGACTGACAACCCTGTAGTAAGCATGCCAGGCCTGCAGGTGGCAGTGTTCCTGTTCAGCATCCTGTTCAAAGAATAACACAGGAAGTGATCGAAGTAATGATTCAGCAAGTCTACAGTCTGCTAGAGGCTGAAGACGTAATAGTCTCCCAGGAAACGGGGTTTCCCGATGGATTATCGGCCCTTTCTGGGTGTGGATACTGGTGGTGGTGGTGGGTGATGACTCTGCTGGGGTTGATAAATGATGAGGATGATGGGTCGAGGTGGAGATAAGATATGATAAGAGAAGATATTCTATAAAACTAAGTTAAAACCTCTCCTGAACTTCGTTGCCATGGGTCTCAAAGGTCGGCCGGATCTTCTTTACTTCTCTGAACCTCTTTGTCATCCTGCCATCTGTAAACACATTTGACCTATGACCTCCAGGCTTTAAGCAACTAGTTGATTGACTGGTTGATACCCCCCCCCTCCATTATAGCCTGAAGGGGGATAACGCATACAAAGGCGCATAATCTACCGGCAATAGATCTTTAGAAATATGATATAATGATTGGCTCGGTTGGATTGAAGGAACTTCAGTCAAAATACATGATGGAAACGTTTGGGAGAAGTTCTCCCTCGTCACGCCGGCCAACTCTTGGTCATCGTGGTTGCTCTCACGTTCAGCTTGGACCTGTGCGTTGGTGTGACATCACAGATTAGACGGGCTGACAACTTAGCACTGGCTTTAAAAGATGGAATGAAGGAGCTGACGAGAGACAGGGGAGGAGAATAATGCAGGAGGAGATGTGAGGTTTTGCCAAGTGTGTGTCGATTGTAAGGCTTTCTGAAGAATAAAAAAACACATAAAACAATAAAAAAAACACAGATTACAGCAAAACCGATTAGAACTCCGATCTATCAGAACTTCTTCTCTGCGGTTACAAAAGCGTTTTCCTGGATCTTGGTCCTGCCTGGAGAGTTACCCTGGTTATTGACTTTGGTATTCTCAGTCAAGTGTCAATCAACCATGGGCACACGGTCTCCCTCTATGTTGGAGGAATTGCGGATCTTTCCTTTACAGCCTGACAAATGGTAAGCTCTTCTTAGCGTAGGAGATTAGCGCGTCAAATCCCAGCTCTTCTTGTATGCATACCGCCTTAAGACCAGCTTTGGCCTTCTGTAAAACCCCGGGGTCAATAGGAGCCGCACGATTTTGAGCCCCTTACTACCACCTGATGATAAACCAGACGCCCCGGTGGGCTCTGCAGGGGGGGTCTTCAAAAAGGGGTGCATGTCTGACCACAACTGCTGATAGTAGGAGCCAATGGGGAGAGATTCCTGCTGGTCTGAGGACTGGGGGGTTAGTGGGAGGCATAGAAAGTTGGTTGAAGGTGACTAAGGGTCTAATTGGTCACATTTTCTGACAAGCTGTGGAAACAGATAACAAGAAGTGTTTGACGTTATTACTAGAGCTTAACTGTTTCCACGGTTAGCTAACATCAATGCTACCTTAACTGTTTCCACGGTTAGCTAACATCAATGCTACGTTAACTGTTTCCACGGTTAGCTAACATCAATGCCACGTTGTTGTATCGCGATGGGTCTTCAATAAAAGTTTGAAAATCCTCTGTAAGAATTCCCTAAAGTGACACAAGTGTCATAGCAGCAGATTCTCGTATGCAATCATACTAATTCTTAACTCTGAACACTTTTTTATTATGTATTTTTTTTTTAGCATTTTTAAGCGTGTATCTAGGTTCAGAGTTTTTGCAGCAGATACACAAATAAGACATCAACACGTGCCGCGTGGCAAGGAATGCTCTGCGATAAATTAGCAACGATTCACAAAAATACAAGGGCAACGTGGGAAATATCAATGCAAACATTCAATATTATTATTACTAATATTTCTACTGCTATTAATGCCAGTTAATACCCATGGAAGTACTTCACAGTCACACATAACGACTGCTAAGGTTCACACAGTGAAACAATCCATGTT
>VRLP01009998.1:0-10948 GCA_009660295.1 Lophius piscatorius
AGGTGGAGGATATGTTGCACAGATAATGATGTAGAACATGCAGTAGGTGGAGGATATGTTGCACAGATAATGATGTAGAACATGCAGTAGGTGGAGGATATGTCACACAGATAATGATGTAGAACATGCAGTAGGTGGAGGATATGTTGCACAGATAATGATGTAGAACATGCAGTAGGTGGAGGATATGTTGCACAGATAATGATGTAGAACATGCAGTAGGTGGAGGATATGTTGCACAGATGTACACAGAGGTGGTAAATATGACTCATCGCTCAAACACATGGGCCTCCCGTATGTTTTTTTTGTAGTTGCTTAACGGTCCTGCGGTAGGAATGAGTTTTTGCAGCGGATCAGTCTGCCTAGCGGCGACCCTAAATCTTCCTCCAGAAGGTAAAAGTTTGAGCTCCAGGTGGAGAGCGTGAGTCGGGTCGGCCAAATATTTACTGTGCGTGTCTGATAACAGACCGCTCATAGATCGTCTGGAGGAACCGGCGTTTTTTTTTTTTAACCGCTATAATCTTCATGGCCTTCCGCACCGGACGAGCGACCCGTGACCTCGGCTGCACCGTCACGCCGCCTTATCAGGCTGCGATGTCGTATCTTATGATACTTACCGACTGCTCCACTCCGCAGGCCCTCAGCTAGTTCAGGAAAGGCGAACGCCGTCGGAATGTGGAGCAGAGAGCTGCGGCATAAACATTCCAGCTCAGTGTGTTGTAAATAAGGAGCCCAAAATATTTATATGAGCGGACCCGGGTGATGGAGGCCATGTTAATGACCACAGGCCTGCGGTTACCTACATTCTTTGGGTGGAACGCCGTCTCCTCGGTCTCCTCCGCATTCAAAACAAGATGTTTGTCACATCGCTGCACAAATTCATCTGTTTCAGAGCGAGAGGCCGACGGGCCGCCGTTAATGTGCAACAGGCGGAAGGTGGCGGGGAATTTAACCAGTCATTATCGCACAATGTGTGAGGAAGACTGCGGGGCATTGGTGCCGACGGACCCCGGGTCTGAGAGGGCATCGTTGACCCTCATCTGCTCAGTGCCATTTTAAAATCGAAGGATTTACATTCATCTGCTGACCGTAAACCCTTGAATGAATGTCGGAGCCACAAGCTTGAAGTCATTGATGACCTTTTTAGTTTTATTACTAATATCTTTGGTGGGGATGATGTACGCGCCCACAGGGGTTTTTGGGGGAAAATGGGACGCCATGCTGGTGTCAGCTCCTCTGTACACGGTTTAAGGAGAAAAGCAGTGATCAGACCTAATGAGGGTCTATTACCACTCCTGCATCCTGGTCAGGTTTTATCCATTCGGGTAACCTGCACATATCAAGTCATCTGCTCAAAACCACTGAAGATGTTTCTTTTTTTATGCACATTTGAGGCTCACAATTCGGTGATAGACTATAACGCCATTGCTAATTATTATTATTATTATTTTCCTTCCTTCTGGTTTATTTCAATAACACGTTTAAACTGTACCGGCTGTTCCTTCTTTGAGTGACTGCTTGAACCTCGGGTTGCATGTTGTTGAGCTCTGCTTGTATTCCTCAGGAGAACACTCACACGCCGGCCTCTGCCTCAACAAGACACCCTCTGATTATGACATTCTGCTGCCCCCACAAGGTAGCCCATCACACACACGGCCCGATCTTCTCTGCGTCTGCTTCAACCTCTCTGCTGTCCTGTCCTCAGTGTGAAATTATCATAAAAGTCCCTCTTTTATCTCAGACCTATGAGTCTGTCAGTGTCAAACATGTAGACACTGTTCCATATTAATATCATTAAAATAAGTAAATAACAACAAGACTTGAATAATATTGCATTTAGTAACCTTTAATTATGATTATACTCTCCTTTTGCTACAGCAGCGGTTCAGTTTAACTCTCCGATCATCATAATATTTGGTATTTGGCAGGTGGTTTTAATGTTATGGCTAATCGGTGTTGATATTTGTGTAGCGTAAAAAGTAAGATGGACAAAGTGGCTTGAAACGAATCCCTCAATTTAATTGCTACTAAAAGGGAAGCTAAGTGTTTTCCATCCGTCTGTGTGCCATTACATTATGACCAGTATGTGCAAATGAAGAGTGGTGAACATCTGTCACATGACCAAAGATAAGCACTACAGCACTTCAGCACGAGGCGTCTGTCCTGAAATGTTTTCAGAAACACATTTTAGCGCACCACATAGTTTTAGTAACCGAAAAAAA
The DNA here is from genome assembly GCA_009660295.1 of Lophius piscatorius. Classification (NCBI taxonomy): domain Eukaryota; kingdom Metazoa; phylum Chordata; class Actinopteri; order Lophiiformes; family Lophiidae; genus Lophius; species Lophius piscatorius. The sequence continues at coordinate 2,223 of VRLP01009998.1, forward strand.
ATGTTACTAATAATATTAAGAAAACGGTGCCTTTTGTTACTGGTGAAATCTTATTAACACAACGTTAAAGACACTTTCTTTATAATTACCTTGCATTACCTGCAATTATGATGCATTTATTGTATCATAATTTAATTTATTGATGCATTTATTGCAAAGGTAATGCATGTTTTGCATCACCTTTTACCTTAATTTTACCCTTTTTTTTTAAACTTTCTTGGTATTCTGTTGTGTTTCAGCGGTAGAGGACCCTTTCAACAACCGCCCTGCATCCCAGCCTCCTCCTCCTCCTCCTCCTCCGGTTCGACACAGCTTCCCCGACATCTCCTCCTCCTCAGCGTCCGCCTCAGCCACCGCCTCCATGTCCTCCTCTGTCATCGCACGACCACACAGGCCCTCCTCTGAGCTGCTTAACCCCGGTCAGCCTTTGAACAAAGTGTTTGTTCACATATTTACAAAGATCACGTCGTGTTAATCGGGTCGCTAACAGGTGTTTTTACTCTGAATCTCTCCGTCATCTGTGGTCCAGACGCGGTGTTTGACTTGCTGAACGGCGCCGCTCCTCTGCCTCCAGTCAGACGACACACAGAAATCGTTAAAGGTTCCAGAAGCTGCCTGGAGTGCCATCACCCAGCAGTCAGTCAAGGTAGAGCCGCATTCTAGAATGTCTTATATCAAGCACATTTTAACCTCTCTACATTTACGATTATGTTTCATTTACAGTTTGTTGTTTTCTTATCTGAAATATACAACTCCTGGTTAAGTATCTCTGCTTCTGAGAGTCTTTTCATTCGAACCAGAAAGAAATAAATACACTTACACTAAAATACACTTTATTTTAACGCTCAGGTGTTTTTTTTCCTTTCATCAAAAAGTGTCACAAACCGATAGCTGCGGCGCCATTATTCATTTATTTTGAGAATTAAATTCAGGCGAGGCTCATACTCAAGGCCCAAGGCCATAACAAGTGGGATTGCTTGTTTATACTCTGTATCTTTTCAAACCAAGTATTTCTATATATAATTCATTTCGTGGTCCAACTTTCACAGAAATATTGAACGATTTCGGTTGTGATACGAGTCTGACTGCATGGTTCTGGGTTTTGGGATCCCGGTCTGCTCAAAACAAGTATTCTCGAAGCTCAACGACCAAAAAAGATCAATATATTCTAGTAAAAGCCAAAACAATTAGAGTGGGATCAATATAAACATATATATATAATTTAAATAAATGGGATGAATGATTTAATTTTATTCTTCTGGAGATGTGGAATATGCTTCATGGAGTCATTTTCTGTTTCTTAGATGTAGGTTTTTTTTTTTACTCATCTTCAGATGAAGATCTTTGATAATGACTTCTATTTGGACCCGGACTGCTCCTTTAGATATTGAACCATCTCCGGCGCTCCATTAAGAAGCAGAACATCTTACGTATAACCTTTATGACGGCTCTTCGAATGACGCCTGGTGAAAAATACCTTAATCTCGGTTCAGCACAGGCAACGTTATTCCACAAACGCCTCCTTGACTGATGATTTCCTCTCTCTCTCTCTCTCTCTCCAAGTACCGCTGGACTGTTTGCAGGCCCCCGCCAGACCGCCGAAGCCCCTGCCAAGGAAGATCCCTCCTGACAACCAGTCGGGGAAACCTCACGGCCTGGAGTTGGAGAACGTGGACGCAAAGATCGCCAAGCTGATGGGGGAGGGTTACTGTTTCGAGGACGTGAAGCGGGCGCTGATGATCGCCCAGTATAAAGTAGAAGTGGCCCGGAACATTCTGCGAGAGTTTGCCTTAGTGGCCCCAAGACTACACCTCTAGTCCCAGGAGGTGGTGAAAGGGGAGCACAACCGTGACGCCGTGCCTCTGAATCGACTGACTTCAAACAAACACACACACACACACACACACACACACAAAATAAAAGGGCTTCTTCGGCTGCTCGGCCTACAGACACGAAAAGATTTTCAAAAGACAACTGGCCCCGTTTTGTTGGAGAAAAATGGATGACAACGCACAACAAAGTGGCTGAAACCAAATCACTCCAGAACACAGAGACCAAGGAGAAAAGGACCGTCTGTGAATAATTTAAAACCTACCTGTGGAAAAAAAAGAAGAAAAAAAGAAGAAAACTCTGCTTGTTGTTGTTGTTGTTGTTGTTGTTGTTGTTGTTTACAGTGAGCGTTGCCGGTGCTGGTCTCTGGTTCTCAAATGCTCAAGTCTGCCTCTTTAAAAAAAAAAAAAGGTCCCTGATGATGCTACTGCTGCTACGGTTCCTTTCCCACCCTAACACGCCCCTGAGGTTAATGTTACTGCCTTTAAATGTCAGGGAGCGTTTGTGGAGTCGCTCCTTTAGGGGTCATTTTCATCTGCAATCAGCGGGGGGAGCCAGATACTAAGGTTTCTCTCCTGGAACCCATTTCCTCATTCCTCTCCTCATGCCTGCAGTTTCTCTCCCTTCCCTCCTGTGTTGCCCATTAGTGAATACTCCACTGTTTCCCCCAGAGTCTGGATGACTTGCAGGTCTGCTGAGTCGGGCCTGGTTGGATAGAGCCTCAGGATGCCTTATTGATTCATTGTCCCCCCCCCCCCCCAGAACCGGGAGATAATGTGCGACAGTCAGAATTGTTGTTTCTATCTGGACTATAAGAGTGAAGCAGAAAAGTGTGAAAGGGCTAATTTTGCTCTTTCTTTCTGTTCACAGACCAGAACATGAATGGGCTGGGGGCTTTTGTTAATTACTGTCTTCATCCGTGGACAGCCAGCCTGTGAATGTATTTGTTCTGCGTGAGTGAGTAATGAACACCTGGCCACTCCTAGAGCACCTTTAAGGCACCGGCTTTTCCCTTAAGTCATTAAGGGAGCGGGAAAAGCTTCATGGTTTATTTAATTTTTCTGCATCGAGAGCCAGAGACAATGGCGCCTGTATTTTTGCTGGAGCATTCAAAGCGGGGGGAGAGAGCCTGTTCTGCGGATGGGCGAGCCGGACGTCACCTGTTAGAGCACAGAACCGTCACGCTCTCACGCGGAGTGAGTGGAGCTGTTATGCCTTTTCACTGAGGTGGAGTTGTTGTGTGAAGACGTTACAAACGACAAGAGTCCTGCCCAGCATTTCAAACTGTGACAGGAGTCTGATTCTGTAAACACAGGTCACATTAGCCCCGCCCCCCCAGCCCCCCTCTTCAATGTCAGGATCTGGAATCAGCTGTAATCCCCCCCCCCCACAGTGACTGCAAGATGTCTGGCCTATGCATATGTAAGGATATTCACAAGCGTAACTCAGTATTGTTTTTTTTATTCTTTGTATACAAGATTTGTGCCAGGCCTGTTTGTTTACTCGTGCTGTAAGACATGTTTATGTTTACATGGATGGTAAATTCAGGCTACAATATTAAATGATACAACTAATTGTTGTTCTATTCTTTAGCGCCTGCTTTCCCTTTTATTGGACGTGCATGAGACACTGATTAGCCATAACATTACAACCACCTGTTTCCTTTTTTTTCTGTTTCTTTTTTTTTGTGGATCCATCTTATGCAACCAAACAGCTCTGTGATGCCCTGGGTGTTCTGACACTTACCTATCAGAACCAGAATTCAATTTTTACTTTCAACATTTCAACAATTTTTTCTATGCCACTGTAGCACGACTTGGTAGCTTGTACTCTCCATACACACCAGTGGGCCTTTGATTGCCAGTGATATGTTGCTGTTTCATCACTAGAACGGGTTCAACCGATGAAACCTGCAGTTCTGGAAACACTCTGACCCAGTCCTCTAGCCATCACAATTCATACGCCTGGCCATTTTTCCTGCTTGCATCACTTAAACGCCAGGACAAAATGTTCAATTGCTGCCTAATATATGACAAGTGCCATGATTACAAAATTCTTCTTTCTTCTTCTTCTTCCTTCCTCTTCCTCTTCCTTCCTCTTCCTCTTCCTCTTCTTCCACCTTCTTTCTTCTAGTTCATTCTTCTTCCTTCCTCTTCCTTCCTCTTCCTTCCTCTTTCTTCCTCTTCCTTCCTTCCTCTTCCTCTTCCTCTTCCTTCCTTCCTCTTCCTCTTCCTTCCTCTTCCTCTTCCTTCCTCTTCCACCTTCTTTCTTGTAGTTCCTTCTTCTTCCTTCGTCTTCCTCTTCCTTCCTCTTCCTCTTCCTCTTCTTCCACCTTCTTTCTTCTAGTTCCTTCTTCTTCCTTCTTCCACTTTCTTCCTCTTCTTCTTCTTCGTCTTTCATATGTTCCCTTTCAGGTTCGCCAAAGCGGATCACCTGTTTCCATCCACAGGTCAGTACCCTGCTGGTTAACTGTAACAGTGACGGTATTTGTTAACGCCCTTCCTGGCGCAACCCTGCCCATTTATCCGGGTTCGGGACCGGCACTATCGGTACACGGGCTTGTGACCCGTTTGTGGTTATTAGCATTGGTTTTAATGTTATGAGTGATCCGTGTCTATCTTTCAGTGACGTTACAATGTGTCCACGCACGAAAGTCACATGAGAGGACACACAATGTCAAGAAAGCTCAATTAACCCAAGCACGTCGTGTTGGAACAGCTTTTGCTGTTTGATGCAAACAGAACACTGAGAAGGTAATTTTCTGTGTGATTCACAAGAAAAGGCTGTTTATCTTTGTAGGAATCTTTATCTTCCAGCAAGCACATTAAGCGTAGAGGGTGTGCGCTGACATCACCTTCCCTCGGGGGCACGCCTCCTCACATGACCTCAGTGGCGACTCATCTCACTACCTTTACAGTGGAACTAGGGGAGAAATAGATAAAAATATTATTAAATTAAAGACAATTCCACGCCGGACTGAGCCTGAAACCAGAACATCAACATTTGATGTTCTGACATTTGATGCATCTGATTTTAATACCGGAGAGATTCACTAAACAGCCTCAAGAAACAAAAAAAACTTTTACTTTTATGCAGGATTTTGTTTTTGGGGGTGGATTTAAAGTTACAAGGACACCAGCGGACATCCTGGTTCCATTTGAAAAATGGTTTTCAGAAATATAATTTCAGTACAACATGGAGTGACTTGTTTTCTTGCAGCTGTTGATGTTTGCAGTCTGGAGTGAGGTTGCAAGATGACACGCCATTATTAAATCAATGAAGCTTTGCTGTTCTTTTGTTTCGCTGCATCCAAGCTGAACGGAAATTCTGTCACCCACTGGATGTAGTCCGGATGAGATTTAGATCCATTCTGGATCCATTCTGGATCTGAATCTTCATTCGGAGGAGAGAATATTTTTGTTTGCTTACTTTGAGTCGGTTTGCTTAATGCCTCTTGATTTTTCAGCAATAGAGATTTATTCAAACGCGTAATAACGACTATAAGAAGTATTCAGGTAGATACCTGTATAACTAAAATGTTATTGACCGATTCAAAACCTTTGAGTAGGGATGAGCAAGGACGCAATTAAATATTTGATGATCTGAACCAGAATAGGTGTGAATAAAAGGACGCTGGTAATGTTTAATTCATTTGATCTGAAGCTGCTACATTTATGAAGTATTTGAGTATAATAGAAGTATTTATTCAGCAGCTATAAATCTGAGCTTCAGATCAGAACTCTTGACCGTAATCACATTTACAGATTTATTCAGATGTGAATCAATAAACGCGAGGAAGACTACTGATATATCGACTTGAGTCACGCCGTTAAAAAGTACTTTTTTTGTACTCAACCCTACTACTGAGTCCCTTTGTAGTGTTTGCTTTGGTAGCAACCAGGAAAACCTTCTCCTCTCCCACTGGCTGCAGCTTTTGTTGCGTAATCAAAGCCTTTTCTGTGTAACAGCATTTATTGTCTGCAATCATTGGACTGCCAGAGGCAGACGGCTCACGTGCGGCAGCGTACATATATGAGAAGAGTCCAACTTGTCTGCCTGGAAGGTTCTGACGACTGTGTGAGGACTACAGTAACTTCCATTATATATATATATATATAAATAAAGAAACTGCCCCGTAGGTTTGAATGTGAGTGTGGATAGTTGTTTGTCTCTATGAGTCCATCATGTGATTAACCCTACCTCCCGCCCAACGTCAGCTGGGACAGGTTCCAGCAGAAACCACCACAGAATCCTCTCAGTCTGTTTGGAATGAGGTTCTTCCTCTGAGCTGCAAAATGAACCCACAGAGAAAGTTGTAGCGCCGGCCCGGTCTCCACACCGCCCCACTCTCACTTTTCATTCAGCCGCTATGACAATAGTTTCCAATCAGAGTATCGTTTGTGAGTGAAAAAGTGGAGGGTAGTATGAAGATCCCAGCCCAACAGATACCCCTTTTCCACCAAAAATAACCCAGCACCGTACGGTGCTAGTGCCAGTGCTTAGTTGGCTCAACTCGTGCACCTCCTAAGAACCTGTTAGATATTCCTTTTGCAAGGAGCCAAGTCAGAGCCACGCCATCACGTCACCGTATAACAGAATTGTTTTTTGGCTCTAGACCAGCAAAGAGTTGGTGCTTGTCTGGCACCAGTTTTGAGAGCCAGGAACTGGTGCTTAGGCCGTCAAAAAGCAAGGAATTGGTGCTACGTCAGGCTCTGGCTACAAACTAGCCCTACAAAAAGCTCGGTGGAAAAGCGGTATGATATCACTGACTTCATGATACTTCATGTAAGAGTATGGAACCCATGCTGAAAGAACACACTCCCTTCTTGAGAACTATTTCTGTCTCTGAACACGCCAGACATCTCATGATTAATGACGCCAAGATCTCAGGAGGACGTTGACCCGCATCTGAAATCTTTTTTTTAAATACTTTTAAATACATTTCTGATTGAATTATTTCTAGGTATTCTATAGATCCCCTCTTTATTTTGTTTTTAACAATTCAAATTAATTAACTTTTTTTTTCTATGACATTTAAAGTGTTGAAAGTGTGAAAACCCGATTATCCAGCCTCATAATTACCAGGCTGAGTGCGACTCTGCCGTCTACAATCTGTTCTTTAATTTGAGTTTTTATTATAGGCATCTGGTTAGTGTAGCAGACAACACCGCTATCTTCCCTTCTCATTAGTGCTTTAAAGGGGGACATGCTTTAACAGCAGATCCCCTAACATTCCGTAATGACGAAGCATGAATCTGTGTGTCGGTCTCTAATCGTCATAATCATCCTCAGCGCGGAGAAAATGTTCCAAAAACATGCAACTCTCTATGCAGCACCGCCATCAAAGTGTGCCAGCTGAACTAAAATACATACATTATCATATAGTTAACCTCTTAAAAATGCTTCATCATCAGCTTGGCAGCTTTATCTGCTCTCCCTGACAATAGGAGTTAGAAAGTCTCGACTCGCCAATTTTCTTCTCATTTCGACATCAGACGATGTTAATATTCTGGCAGTGCCGCATGTATTAAACCAGGAAATGTTCTTTGAGGCTCGGAAAGAAATCCCCTCTGCTATCCAACCCGAACGAGAGGTGTATAAAATAACACTGGTTAGATATCAAGTAGGCCAAAACCAGCATCTGTAATGAAAATCCATGTGTATTCAATCACAATCCTCTTCAACCACAATCTCAATCTTTTGCTGCTCTTTTATTTTCTGACAGTTGAATGACTCTCAGCGAAGATGTTTCAATCCGATTGGACCTCCTCGTAGTCGGGGTCAAGTGGCTTTAGGTTGCAAGGGCAGATTCTTATTTTCATATTTTCATAAAAAGTATGTTGTTTTATGTGTTTTGTGTTTATGTTTGGTGAAATGATTCCTTGGAAGACACTTTATTATTCTGACTCAGCTTTTATTTGAAGTCTTGTTCCAGAGATGAAGGTGAAATAACGAGAGATTCTGCTGAAATGATGACTTGTGGGAACATCAGTCTGCCGGTAAATCGCTGCAGTTACATCAGGAAAGAGCTTTCTAACAGCCGATAGGTTGAGAAAACCCAAAGAGACATTTTCACATTGGAGAACGCGGCAGGAACACGCGGCCTAGTGTTTGTCACCGGGTGATTCAAAGCTGTAGTTTATATCAACATCTCATTTCTCTCATTATAACTCAAAAAATTAACTCATGGATCATTTTCAAATGTAGACTCCATAGATCTTAGTACCATTTTGGGAAAGGTTGGTTGTATATTATTGACACTAGGCGTAGCTTTATCTCCAAAACAGATCTATCTTGTATAAATATTAACTCTAATAGTTCATCTTTTACTCACTAGGGGGAGATTTTTTAAAATTTTTTTTCACTAAGTCATAACTTCTTCACATTTAACGTGAGGAGTTCCATCAAGAGGATACTTTCTTAGCGTACAATGCAGGGGACTGGGGGGGTTGTACCCTTGACAGCATAGGCCTAGTTTTGTCTGGAACACATCGTGGATACTAAACAGGGAAGAGTATTAACACTTTTTTATATTTTGATTTGCTCCATTTTTTGTTTTTTAGTTTTCCATGGAAAAACCGGACAACTGAAAAGAATCACCATATCTAAAACAATAGAGGGGGGGCCCGTCTGGGCCCGTCTGGGCCGGGCAGAAGAATGGAGCGTATGTTGGATAGTGATGACTCTGGTTTTGTTTTTGTTTCTGCTTCCAACAAGCTGCCAAGTTGGGAACTCTCTTTCCCTCTTTTCCTTCTACTCTCTCCCAACACTGGCTCCTTTCTGCTGGACCCTTGGCTGGCTGAGTATCCCCCCCCCCCCCCCCCCCCCCCCCCCCCCCCCCCCCCCCCCCCCACCCCCCCCCCCCCCCCCCCCCCCCCCCCCCCCCCCCCCCCCCC
>VRLP01009999.1:0-10927 GCA_009660295.1 Lophius piscatorius
TCTGTTCTGCTGCCCCTCGTCTGTGGAATGCCCTCCCTGACCATCTCAGGGCTCCACAGACGACTGACACATTTAAAAAAGGACTTAAAACTTTCCTTTTTAGTAGAACCTATAACCTTAATTAACATTGTTGATTTTTGGTAAGGCTTTTATATAGTTATTATTTTATTTTTTATTGATGCTTTTTATCTGCTTTTACTTTGTAGCACTTTGAGATTTGATCCAAATGTAAAGTGCATTATAAATTAAATGTATTATTGTTATTATTATTATTATCTAGCCGGGTTCTCTCCCTCTCCTCGTTTAGTTTCCTGCATCTCTCTGTGCTTCCTCAAAGGGATGAAGTTTCTCATCTTTCTCCTCTCACTCTCACTCCCCTTCTCTCTAACTCCTCTTCTCTCTCACTCCTCTTCTCTCTCTCTCCTCTTCTTTGTCACTCCCCTTCCCTCTCACTCCTCTTCTCTCTCACTCCTCTTGTCCCTCTCTCCTCTTCTCTCTCTCTCCTCTTCTCCCATCCATGGACTGTTTCACTGTGTGAACCTGGACGTTTTGACTCTTGGAAGGTTAATAAATTTATAGTAGTGTAGTTCTGATGGAGAACAATTTGATGTATAATTTGCATAAATGCTGTTAATGTTTTGCAGAAATATGTTTCAGAGAAATATGTTTTAATATTTTTTATTTAAGTTACCTCTTTCTGGCTCCAGAAACTAGGAACTACAGTAACCTCCGTCATGGAAGAGTAATGTTCTAGTCGGATAACAGGCAGGTATGAGCTCTTTCAGATCCGCTGGTTCTGACCGCTGAGGGCTTGAAGTGGGCGAACAGAGGTTCCTCCTATGGGAGAGATGTGATCTCATGTCCTGCCGGCTCTCTCTCTCCTGCTCGGTCCAAATCCAACCGAATCACTGAAGGAAAGAATTCCGATCTGCGGTTATTCTTTTTGGCTTGAGGTGAATTTTGAAAATGCATCGTAACAACTTGGCAGGTTCTGATCCACGCTGCTTCAGCTTCAAGGATTTAAGAGTAGTCTTTGGGCAGGTGCTGCTGAATTCAGCCACTTTTTTCTTTGTGACCTGTTAAAGTGTAGAGAGCGAGGGTGAGGATCTTGCCCATTTCACTCCTCCTGCTCTTCATCACTCCATCCCCCTCGCTTTTGCTTTTCTTCAGATTTCTCTTTTCTCTATTGCCGTTTTTCCTCCTCCTCCTCCTCCGTCAGGGTCACTGCCTTCCATCTAGCAAGTGGAACGCCCTTCTTGTCACGGCCGCCCTGGAGAAAAGGCGAGGACACCCGGCAACCAGACAGCCGACCAGACTCCCATCGGCGGGACGGGACGCGTCTGAGGGTGATGTGCTGGAGACGAGTGCGAGGAGAGCGTGGGCGCTCTGCGGTCTTTCAGGCTAAACGGTTCCATCTGTAAAATGACAAATCTCACATCGCACATCAGCAGGATCATTAGTCGTAGCTGGAGGCTCGGCGGGTCTGCAAAAGTGAGTGAGAGGACGAGCGGATGCTCCTTTGGCGCCGACACGGGGTTACATCTTCTCGAGGCCGCGTGCACATATTTACTTCTTTAAAGGTATCAGCCAGAGGTCCGCCTCTAAATAAGTCACATTCAAGCAGGGCGTCACAATGTGCCCAGAGAACCTGTCCGATCTTAATGGGGCAACAGGTCCACCGCTCAGAACCTTCATCCTTAGAGCAACTAGCGACCGGTTTAACATCTGGTGCAGAATCTGAGAGAACGAGGGGGAGTTGGGCAGGAAACAGCTGGCAGAAGGAGAAAATGAAGCTGTGAGAAGAATGCATGTCTGTGTTTGATGAAATGTACACATTGGGTTGCTTTTAAAATACAGAATTATGATACAGTGAATGTGAGAAGGATCGATTATCTGGTTACCACGGTTACTTAAGAGTGGATGATGCCCCCCGACTCTCTGCAGGAAGCTTCAGGAATGTTTGAGGAACACAACTACCAGATCAATGTGCTGACCAGACATCCAGATTTTCCAGATCTCAGTCCAGTCCAGCATCTGTGGGATGTTCTGGACCATCAAGTCTGGTCCATGGAGGCTCCACCTCAAAACATCTGGACTTAAAGGATCTGCTGCCGATGTCTTGGTACCATATATCGCAGCAGAATCTTCAGAGGTCGGCTGGAGTCCAGTATAAGACTTGGAATGATTTCCAAGTCTTATACGTCTGATTTTAGATATAAATCGACTTTAATCATCCGTTTAATCAATGTTTACAGACACAGACTTGTGAAGGAATCCAACTCCATGGAAAGTTTCCCTCCAAGGTTTCTGTAGAGACGTTAGAGTGGATGGCGGATGATCAACATCAGCAGTATATAGTTTGAGGTGTGTTTTCATCTGCGCCAGCAGGTTAGTGGTTCTGCTTTGCAGCGCAGACATATCTCTAAAGCTCCCAGTGTAAATGATCTATGCTGTGTTAAATCACTCGCCCTGAATTGGAACTACTTCCAAACAACAGATCATAACCTGCTAACCCCCTAACCCTAACCCTAACCCTAACCCATGGAATGACCTCTTCTCCTGCTGCTCCTCCAGTCAGCGTGGAACAGGGAACAGCTGCAAAGCAAATCAAGCAACTCTTAAACCACTTGATTGACTTTTTATTTGAACTCCATCTGATGAATCCACTTTACATGAGAAAGAGCTGGAGAGAGAGAGAGAGAGAGAGAGAGAGAAAGGTGAAGCCAGAGGGAGAAAACGGTCAGGCGAGAAGTGAGAGGGAGAGAAAATTGCCATTTGGTGTCTCATTTAGTGAATCAGGGTGATCCTGCTGACCCAGCTCTTTGGATCTGTTAATGACCACTATTAATGATGCTCACACACACACACACACGCACACACATACACACACACACACACATACACACACACACACATACACACACACATCACACACACACACACAAACATCACACACACACACACATCACACACACACATCACATCCCATCACACACACACACAAACATCACACACACACACACATCACAAACAGACATCACACACACACACAACACAAACACATCACACACACACACACACACACACCACACAAACACATCACACACACACACACACCACACAAACACATCACACAAACATCACACACACACACATCACACGCACACACCACACAAACACATCAAACACACCACACACACACACACACACACATCACACACACAAATCACACACACAAATCACACACACACACACACACCACACACACACACATACATCACGCACACACACACATCACACACACCCACACACACACATCACACACACATCACACACCTACGGCTCTAATATATGATATATACGAACGACGAGGACGAGGCCTACATACAGATTAGTTCACCCCTCCCAACAGAGAATCTATGAAGTGGTAAAAATGTTGAGACAGACTGACAGACTGACAGACTGATAGAGGTTCTGCCCGTTAAAAAGCATTTTTTTCTCATCACTGTCTCCAAGTGCTGCTCACGGAGGAATTTGTTGGTTCTCTGTAGATAATTGTATAAAGAGTTTGTTCTGGACCTGCTCTTTCTGGAAATGACCTTCAGACAACTGTTTTTGTGAGTTGGCGCTATACTTCATTGATTGATTGATAAATATATAGACAGATAGACGGACAGACAGACGGTCTGTTTCAAAGCCAAACCAGAGCTAGCAGGTTCTCTATCCACGCCCACAGGTGGAGGTGAGGTCCCGGTTCCCGTCAATGACACTCCTGCACATTGTGGTCGTTGTTATCGGTAGCTACAGCCATAGAAGAGGAGTGGTCCATCCATCCCGTCTTCTGTGTGGCTGCTGTCCAAACAGCGTATCGCAGTCCTCTGTCTCTCCACCAATGCTCTTCATCTCAGATGTTCCTCAGCCAGATGAGGTCTGCGTCTCCCGTCGGTAGTGATGACTGGAAATCCTCCTTTACTATCCTCTGTGATGAGAGGAGCGGCTGAAGAAAAGGGAGGTGGAAGGAGGACTACCTAAAGGAAAATATGAGAGCCAGCGAGAGAGTGATGGAGAGATGGAGAACAGAATGATGATGGATGGAAGATTCACAGAGAGAAAGTGGAGCAGCAATGACCAGAGACACGACTAGATGGTTACGTGTTTGGCCGATTCAGTCACTTACAAATTATTCAGTCTCTCATTATTAGTGATTGATGTTCGGCGTCATTGGTCCGTGTCAAATCAGGAAGTGGAGAGAATTTATGTAGTGAACAGGAAGAGATGGAGGCTGAGTGGGAATCCATCAAAAGAATAGATAAATACAACAGAGCTTCTAGTCCAGGACAAGTACTCCACCCATCCATCCATGCATCCATCTATTCATCCAGCCATCCATCCATCTATTCATCCACCCATCCATATATGCATCCATCCATCTATCCATCCACCCATCCATAGATCCATCCATCCATCCATCCATCCATGCATCCATCTATTCATCCACCCATCCATATATGCATCCATCCATCTATCATCCATCCAAACATCCATCCTTACATCCATCCATCTATCCATCCATCCATCCACCCATCCATAGCCATAGATCCATCCATCCATCCACCCATCCATGCATCCATCTATTCATGCACCTATCCATATATGCATCCATCCATCTATCATCCAGCCATCCATCCATCAACCCATCCATAGATCCATCCATCCATGTATTCTCCCATCCAGCCATCCATACATGGATCCATCCATCTATCCATCCACCCATCCACCCATCCATCCATCTATCCATCCACTTATCCATACATCGATTCATCCATAGATCAATCCATCCATCCATCCATCTATTCTCCCATCCATCCTTCCATACTTCCGTCCACCCATCCACCCATCCATGCATCCATCCATCCATCTATCCATCCATCCATCCATACATCTATCCACCCATCCATCGATCCATTCATCTATCCATACGTACATCCATCCATCCATCCATCCATCCATCCATCCACTTTGCCTTCTGGTTCAGCATCATCTTCTCCATAGCTGTCAGATAAAACACCAACCTCAGTGAAGCTGCACCAGAACAGTTCTATAGGGCCCATCTCGCTTCTTGAACAGGAAGGAACAAACACGTTTGATCATTTAAAAAACAGATACGTTTTGGAAAATAATGTGATCATGAAATTAAGTAATCAGTTTTAAAAACCCCAGAAATTTCATTTCTGAAAATGAAAAAATCAACAATATATTAAACATTTTTTGAACACAGTTAGTGGTTAAACACAGTTACTCTCCTGAAACTGTCTGTTTCCTGAAACTGTCCGTTTCCTGAAACTCTCCGTTTCCTGAAACTCTCCGTTTCCTGAAACTGTCCGTTTCCTGAAACTCTCCTTCTCCTGAAACTCTCCGTTTCCTGAAACTGTCCGTTTCCTGAAACTCTCCTTCTCCTGAAACTCTCCGTTTCCTGAAACTCTCCGCGTTCTCTGCCTACTTTCATATCGGTTTGTAAAGAGAAATCTTTTTTTCTCATAAAAGTCTAAAATCTGCTCACCTCTTATGAAAAGCACCCGAGTCAGTGTTGGAACCTTCAACTAGATTAAACTGGACTTTGTGACAAGATTTTGTTTCAAAATAAATAAATAAATAAATAAAATAGGAATTGTACAATAAAAAGAAAAACTACTTTAATTGAAGGGATATTTTCTCGACTACATGATCTCAGGTGATGCTGGCATACGAGCCCCCCGGCTTTGATGATGTGAGTGTCCTTGAGCAGGGCACTAAAGCCCACTCTATTTCCCACGGCACAACGCCGACGGGAATCTGTTCCTGCAATTTCTTCACAAATACAAACAAACAAAATTACATTTTCCTGCAAAGTTTACCATTCTATGAGAAGAGCCGCCATTTAAATGTCCCATAAGATCCACACAGGCTGCATCGTCCCCTGTCACAACAACCAACTGCATGTCCTCTCTCACCACATCCAGAAAACTTCTCCTGCTGCAGCTCCATCTCCAGCATCCTTCTACCAGTAGATCCACTATCCCTCCTCTTCACGGGTCAGAACCATCTCAGTCTGTCCTCTCTGACTTTGTCTCCAGGACGTCTCACCTGGACTGTCCCTCTGATGTCTCCTTTCTAATCCTGTCCTTCCTCCTCAATCCCAGAGAACATCTGAACATCTTCAGCTCTGCCTCCTGTCTGTTGAGGGACACGATGCCTTTACAACAAAACCATCCTGATCAGCTTTGTTAGAAAAGGAAACATATTTTATCTTCGTGTTTAGCAGAGAGCGTTTTGGTTCGACAGCACAATATTTAATAACCCAATGTTTTCTGTTGATAGGGATGTTTTTGTGTTTACCTTCTCCCAGAGGACTGCAGGAACAATAAGAAGCAAGAAACACCATCAGTAGTAGAACTCTGAGAGAAGACTGGGGATTAACCATTCATTTATACAAACAGAGGCGGGCTCCCACTTCACCGCCATGAAAGTCATTTCAGAATCAATTTACCGATAGAAGGTGCAGCGGGTTCGCAGGGCGCCACACAGAGACAATGCTTTTGCAAATCCCAAACAAAATGGAAGCCAATTATAAAGTAAAAGATAATGAGACAGATTCTCTTCTCCTTCTGCTGCTAATCGTCCCGCGGGAGCCTCGCGCTGTCCAACAGTCTGAGCTGGAGTCGGGCTTTCAGCGCCAAACCCAGAGTCAGGGTCATTTATCTCTCGATTCTCAGACAGATACGCCACCACTGCGTCGGACTCGGAGGTCCAGCCTGTCAGAGTGCCGCCATCATCCTCATCACCTTCATCACCCCCATCACCCTCATCATCCTCATCATCCTGGAAGGGTTAATTACTTCCTCCCGTTTAGTCGCGGTGAAACACATCAGAGGAGCACATCACCACACCCGCGGGAGAGATTCTGCAGCAATGGAGTGGAAAGACCAGAACCGGTGCCAGACCTCCCTTTCATTCACATGTATGTATTCTGTCACGCTCACGACCTTAACTGACTAACTTTCCACTACTGACCCGAATTCATTCAGATTCATTCATTCATGATTTCATTTTCTTACGATTGTCTAGGGTCGAGGTGGTGGCAGGCTAGGATTAGTATTCCAGGCGTCCCTCTGCCCAGCAACACTCTCCAGCTTTAGGGTGATTCTGAGGTGTTTCCAGGTCAGATGACATAAATAATCCCTTTAGAGAGTTCTGGGTCCGGAGTCTCGGCCCAATTGGACGACCCTGGGTAACCTCCAAAGGGAGGCGTCCTGGAGGATCTTGGTCAGAACACTTCATCTGGCTCCTTTCAACGCAAAGGAGCATCAGCTCCACCTCTTCTCTAAGACTGAGGCAAAGCTTTTCTACGCAACCTTCAAATACAAAAAGGTTTTTGACTCACATTCTTCTGCGGGTCGAACTTCTGCTAAGACCTGGCTGGAGACAAAACAACCAATCAGCACGCTGTGTTTGGTGTTTAAATGACTGAAACTGAGCAGAAACGTTGATATTGTGCCTAAATGTTGATTACAAAAATAAAGAATTGCATTTTATATTCCTGAAAAGTCTCGGATATCACGGAAACGTCATCAGGGTTGGTTCTGTGTCATCAACATCGTGTCTTAACCATTGGTGCGTCTGAATCTCCCTGAGGAGATCACATCACATTTGATTCTAATAGTTCATACTTTACTCACCAGTGGAACTTTTTAACCTCTTTCATGGACATAACTTCTAATCTGTCGGTTTGAACATTCTCCTTATCTCTTCAAATTGAATTTATGTTTGTGCAAAAAACAAGCAAAAATCAAAAACAGTCTGTCCACAGAGGGACGCGCTGCTGCTCAGAAATAAGGCCCCGATAAAGCGGCATTCACGGACAGTCAGCTGTCGGACAAAGCGCCGCACTGATGCTGGTCGTTACACAGACACGTAAAGTTTTCAGCAACTGAAGTTTACGCCAGTGTAGCAGCGAGAGACCAAGACATCTGTTCTGTGGCACTTTAATTCCACGGATGAATGTGAGTAAAGAGTGAACCCAACCCACGAGCAGCCTGAGGAATCAAACCGCTGCACGTTATAGTAACACCAGTGACAGAATAATTGTTCTCTCGCTTCAGCGTTCAACGTTGAGCTTATCAGCGCTTTCTTCCAATTACCGCCCTGAAAAGGTAATTAAAAGTCATGTGTCGCGCTCAATGAGCAATTAGTAAGCCTGGAAGCTCTGACCCAATCAAAGAGCACTGAACTCCAGAGGACCGGGGGCATGATGGGAAACCTGGGGTCAGGGTTGTGAGGTCACCACCACACAGGTCTCCCCAGGTGACTCCAGAGAAGGAGTTCCTCACAGGAGGAGATGTTGGAAGGTGAGCTCTGAAGCAGGTTGACTAACGCGGTGTGTATGCCTGTTAAAGGTAAAGTCTGTAAAATGTCCCGTCTTTTCCTCATCACTCTGTTTGTATTGACCTTCGTTTTCCTCCTGTTGGAGCGAAGATGCTCTTTGTCTCGTTCTCCAATGGATCTGTTGTTCCCTCCTCCCCCTCCCTCTCACCTCTCCTCCCTCTCACCTCTCCTCCCCCTCACCTCTGGTCCTAAGCTCTGGGTGGGAACCGAAAGAATGCGGTCAAGGATTTGAAGGGCCGACATGAGCTTCCTTCTGAGGGGGGATGGGCTCAGCCTTAATGTTCCAGGCTCAGTTGCTGTTCCTTCACGGCAGAAGGAGGGTTGTTGGGTGGTTCAGGCATCTCGTCATGACGCCTCCCTTTGGAGGATTCACAGGCACGTCTAGCTGGGACGTAGACCCCGAACTCGCCGGAGGGACTATACATCCGATCGGACCTGAGAAGGCCTTGAACTGAGAAGGCCTTGAATTGATCGGACCTGAGAAGGCCACCTGCACATTATTTGAAGTGGTTCTTTCTCGTGATGCGGCGGCCTCTGCAAAAAAAAGAAAGAAGAGACTTAAACCCACAAAGAAAATTACCAGCAAATAACGTTTCGGTGAAAATTCCCTCATGAGGAAAATTTCCATTGGAGCTTGTACCTTGTCTTTTTAGTTACATATCGCCCAATAAGAAGCCAGTTTCTACAAGTTTAATTTTTATTTGCTTCCAATTAATGAATTTGCTCTGTTAGACTAGAAAAGCTATTAAAGAGAAATTCTCAGCAGCTTGTTGTACACTACTTTTAATTTAGTCGCTGCCCATTAAAGAGCGTGAACAGAAAACTTCCGTTTATCCCCGGCACCAATAACCCGGCCCAGAACGAGTGGCCTTCAGCAGAAACAATTAAGGGAAAACAACCCAACCCATAAAAGTTAGTATAAAATACTGACAGGCGACCATAAACTTGCAGTTCTGTTGAACCAGCCCAACTCTGCTTTGGGTCCATAGCATCGGAGCCATGTAGGGGAAGATGGAGATTAGAGAGAGGCGGTCACAATACGTCAGGAAAGAACAGCGCCGTCAAAGATTTGTGGCGGCGATGAGGCCTGAAGCGGCGGCGGCGAGGGAGAGGCGGGAAAAAGCAGGGATGAGAGGAAAGTGGAGGAGCTGGGAGAGATTGAGGAGTGTGGGAAATCTGATGAAAAGTGTTCCAAACTTAGATAATGCCCCCTCCTGACGGGGGATTGTGGCGAGCGCAGAAAATTAGGCATATTAAGAATGTTTTCAGACGCCCCAGGGAGGAAGATATTTTTTTAGGCTCATCCGGCGCAGAAACACACATATTGGATTTTTCTATTCAGCGCCTCAGAAAAAACTCCACTGGCTCTGCTGAGGAGGAGGATCATCAAAATCCCAGGAAGCATGAATGATTTAATCCGGTTTAATTAACCAGTTAATCCCAGTGAAAACCAGTGAAGGACGAGACACAAGGTCAAACTATAGTAATAATAAATATTAGTATAAATATTATAATATTATTGTGATTATTATTATTATTAGTAGTAGTAGTAGTAGTAGTAGTAATATTATAATTAATAATAATATTATGATCATAGTAAATATTATTATTATTGATATAATTGTTAATATTATTATTATTATCATTATTATTTGTAGTATTAGTAGTAGTATTATAATTATTATTGTGATTCATATAATTATTACAAGTCATATTATTATTAATAATGATATTATAATTAATGTTAATATTATTATTATTATTATTATCATTATCAATATTATCATTATTAGTAGTAATAGAGTCCGGAACAGTTCTGAGAGGATTAGTGGTGGGTGATTCTGGTTAAACTGAGACTCAGAATCTAGATTGCGATTCTCTCCCTGATGTTAGCGCTAACGTTACGTCGTATTTCAATTTGTTGTGTTCGTCAGACATAAAAAAGCCTCAAGCGCCGTCTGTGCCTGGACCGACGGTTCATTCCCACAGCTCTTCTGCGCTCTAGAACGCGGCGCTGGTGCATATTCATGTCCGAGCCCGACAGACTCCGACAGACTGCTGATTGAGCTCGGCCCGAACCCAGCAGACCTGTTCTCATGTCGGAACGCGACCGGGTCCGGCTTCTTCTTTTACACGACTTCCTCTTTTACACGACTTCTTCTTTTACACGACATCTTCTTTAACACGACTTCTTCTTTTACACGACTTCTTCTTTAACACGAATTCTTTAACACGACTTTTTCTTCTTTTACTCGACTTCTGCTTTTACACGACTTCTATTTTAACACGACTTCTCCTTTAACACGTCTTTTTTAACACGACTTCTTCTTTTACACGACTTCTCCTTTTAAACGACTTCTCCTTTTACACGACTTCTTCTTTTACACAACTTCTCCTTTTACACGACTTCTCCTTTAACACGTCTTCTTTAACACGACTTCTTCTTTTACACGACTTCTCCTTTTACACGACTTCTCCTTTTACACGACTTCTTCTTTTACACGAC
>VRLP01010000.1:0-10925 GCA_009660295.1 Lophius piscatorius
AAATCCTGACCTACAACACACATGAGATTAACAAATCCTGACCTACAACACACATGAGATTAACAAATCCTGACCTACAACACACATGAGATTAACAAATCCTAACCTACAACACACATGAGATTAACAAATCCTGACCTACAACACACATGAGATTAACAAATCCTGACCTACAACACACATGAGATTAACAAATCCTGACCTACAACACACATGAGATAAATTAATCCTAACCTGGTTGCATGATACAATTTTAAGGACAAATCTTTGGTTTCCCTCTTTGACAAATGTGCCTCTGATAATTTTATCGCTATCAATTTAACAAAGGTTGTAAATTTCTGGGGAATCTTTGTCATTTCAATCTCAGATCCTCCAATAATCCAGTGTGTAAACCAGATTTATTCTGTGTGTGTGTGTGTGTGTGTGTGTGTGTGTGTGTGTGTGTGTGTGTGTGTGTTCAGGTAGAGAAAGATGAGGTGGAGGCTCTGCTTCCTAAAGGAGCCACTGAACTGACCAAACAACAGATGCGTTACCTGCTGCAGGTGAGTCTGAGTCTCCTGGTGCTGCTAATAGTTGAAATAGGAGAATAAAACGATATTATTATTATTATTTTATTTATTAGAGCTGAATAAAATCTGCGGCATCTAAATCACAAACCTGTAGAATCTTGTCATCTCATAATTATTATTATTATTAATACTCTTGAAATTATACGTCATATGTTGGATACATTTTTCTACTTTTGATTTATAAAATTATGACTTTCTTCTTGTAAAAATAATATCTTTACTCTTTATATCTGTATTTATTATATCCGATGTTATTTAAATTTTTTTAGCTTTTAAACTTTTTTTTTTTTTTTCGTAAAATGAATGTTATTCTTGTAAAATTTACTTTTGTTCCCTTGTAAAATTATGACTTTTTTTCTTGTAAAAATAATATCCTTACTCTTTATATCGTTATTCAAAATTTACTTATAAAATTAGAGCCGACGTTTTTTAAAAGAATTGAGCTTTTCTATTTGTAAAAACCTTGTAATATTTCATTAATTAACCCTAAAAGTAATTATCGTTTTTTTTTTTTCCCATAAAATAATGACAGTTTTGACTTTATTTTTTTAAATAATTATTATGATTTGTGTAATATTTAATATGTCCTCATCAAACTATGTCTTTTTATACAAATAATTATTATTCCGTTTATTATTATTATACAAATATATATAATTTTTTTTCTTAAAATGAATGTTATTCTTGTAACATTTATTTTTGTTCCCTTGTAAAAAATTATGACTTTTTTTCTGTAGATTTTTTGACATTTTTTTTCGTGGTAAAATTAAAACGTAATTCTTCGTCTTTTTTTGACTTTACCTTTAAAATGTTGACGTGCGCTTTTTGACGTGGATGGATCAAAAGGCTTATTCTCACTTTTCACTTTTAACTGTGAAGCTCCACAAATGTTCTCTGGACTTGTTCATTTATTCTTATTATTATTCTTCTTATTATTATTATTCTCATTATTATTATTGATATCATTATTTTCCCTCAGACCCGTCTGACTGCAGATAAGAGCATGCGTCTCCTGCTGTCCACCTTCAGCAGCCTGAGGGAGGAGCTCCTCCACATGTCAGAGGACCTGAGGGTGAGAGATCACGCCAACGCTCCAGCATCAGACTCATCACATGATGAAGACGATGATGACGATTACAGCTGATGATGACATCATACGCCACCGATCACATCGTCCTATAATAGAATTTATTTTTTTTTGATATTTGATATCTGATATTTCTCAAGTAAAAAGAATAAAAAATTCATAAATGAAGTATTTAATTAGATTATTATTACTGGATTTTAATTGGATTTATTGTTAAAGTTTAAAATTATGTTAATTTTGTCATTTTTTTCTCATTTAGATTATAATTTTTTTTACAGTGGGTATTTTTGGAAGAAATTTAAAGTTCTTTTAAACCAAACAGACAGCAGAATAATTTGTGTAGAGAAGAGGTGCTGATGAAGATGTTCTTCGTCCTTCTCTCTCTCTCTCTCTCTCTCTCTCTCTGTGTCTCAGCATCTGGAGGGCGAGAAAGAAGCTCTGGAGAGAGATCTGAGCTTCAAAGCTGATCAGGCTCGTCAGTACGACTCGCTGCTGGACGCCGTCAGAGAAAACAACCGGCAGCTGCAGGTCAGGAATGCAAGAATCCATCAGACCGGAGTTTATTAATCAAAAAAGTCATTATTATTATTATTATTATTATTATTATTATTATTATTGGGGAACCGTCATTGACGCCGTCATCCCCAGATCGTTCATGTTTAGCGCGAGAACTCTAACTCTAATTCATGGATCATTTTCAGATTTCATACACAAATAGACCTTAGTGTGAGGAAGAACTGGAGTGATTTTGGGACAGGTGTGTTGTAAATTTCTGACACTAGGGGGAGCTTTATATCCAAAAGTTTTTTCGGCCCTAATTTCTTTTAGAGCTCTATTTTGTAAACATCCTGTTTTTACTCTGATGAAACTTTTTATAAAAACTACTGTGAACATGAGGAGTTCAATAAAGGGGATTTCTTGTACAATGCAGGGGATTTGGGACTTTTAAGGTATACACCCCTGCTGTCAGGGACGACAGCGTAGGACCATAAATGAAGACCGGTTGTTGGTTTTGGGTGAACCCTCCCTTTAAATAGAGACCTACAACGGTTTCTGACTTCCTGTTTCTGTGTGGCGTCCTTCTCCAGGCGTCCCTGAAGGAAACCATCTCCTCCCAGCGTTCCCTGGAGAGCCAGCTGATGAGCAGCCGGAACACCGACTCCACCCGCGAGTTCAAGATGAAGGACCTGGAGGGGCGGATGAGGGCGCTGGAGAAGGAGAACGAGATGCTCCGACAGAAGGTCGGGACCTCCGGAGGGGGGGAAAATAATCCAACGTGTTGAGGTCTGACCTTTGACCTTTGGTTCCTCTCTTGCTCTGCAGCTGGCCGGCCAGAGCAGCAGCACCACCCTGCATATCAAGACGGAGGAGCTGTCCCGTCAGTACGAGGAGCAGCTCGGCGCCATGAAGGAGGAGAAAGACCGGGAGATCCAGAGGCTGAGGGTGAGAGGGAAACCAGAACCTCCTGATACCTGGAGATCGGTCTCTGCCGCCACAGCGGAGGGTCTGTGAGCCAGAACCGATCTTCTCAGGTTCTACCACCGCATCTCAGTGGGCTCGGGTCCAGACTCTGATTTCCTCTGATCCCTTCTCTGCATGAAACTCACTGACTGATGATCCGACATTCTACCAAAAAAACTTCCATTTCACCTCCTTCATCCCTCCTCTTCTTCTTCCACTCCCTTCTTTCCTTCCCGCAGACCCAGATAACGACCATCCGGACGGAGATCAGCAGCAGCAAGTCCTCCTCCGACAAGAGCCTCCAGCTGAGGATCTCGGAGCTGCTGGCCTCGTTGGAGCAGCGGCAGATCACCATCACCAAACAGGAGGAGGTCTGGACCTCCACACACCTCTGACCCACCAGAATCTTTGAAGATTCATGCATTATGCAGAGAATCCTCAGCATTCCTATTTGTTCTGGAGCCATGACCCAAAACCTGAAAAGATAAATTCAGATGTTTTGGGGAATTCTTCCAATATGTCACTATGTCTTCACCCGTGTGGACAAAGTAGTGAATAATACGTTATAAAATCAATGAAATAGGTTGAATATTTGACTAAAACAGCAGATTCATTCATTCATTCAGACATACGAGCAGTCGGACATCATCAGCATAGAGGATGCTACCTTTCCCGGCTAAATTACCGCCAGACTTTTTCTTCTCATGTTGGAACCAGGATACCTGGTCGTATTTGTAATATATTTCGTCAGACGTTAGCTTAGAACAGATCGCACCGAGATTTGTCAAACTCTCATAACATTGATCTTGGAAGCTTTTCCCAGCGTAGCAAGTATGGCTTAATTAATCCTGAACCAGTTGTTCTGTCACTGAAAGAAGATGCTTCTGCTCAAATTACCAGCTATGTAGTCGGACGTTAGCAAAGAGCTAACCAGGACCAAGTTTGGTCCAACTGTTTCAGTTGCGGATTTATCGCTGTTGCATCTAACGTTTATTTCAAACCGGAGTTTAGCATAGAGCTCACATAGTAGCTTGCCAGGGAAGCTACGTATCCAGATTAAATGCATGTGGCTTAATTAACCCAGAACTGATTCTACTTTAATTAAGATGAGACAACTGTTCATATTTATATTCTACATAATCAGATTTTTCCGTAGAGCTAGCTAGTCCGATTATGCAGCGAACTATCTTGGATGAATAGCTATTAGCTTGATTGAAAAGAGGAACATGTTCTTATAGAAAATCTACATGTTGTCGTTTGGCGTTAGCATGGAGCTAACTAAAACCGGGTCTGGTTCAGGATTGAAGTGGAACAGGAGTTTAAGTTAATCCAAGTCAAGATTCTGAGACGCACAACAAAGCTGCGTCCTTTTAAGAGATAAACAGGACAACAACGGCGTAGCTTCCATCCCGGCCTCGGAGTACGAGGAATGTGTTTGTTCAGTCGTGCAGATATAAAACCTGGAATGTCGAGTAGAAGTCGTGAAAACCGCGTTAACATTCTCCAGGCGTGCGAACCGACTCCAGGTTTCATGGATCAGGTTCCGCGGATCAAGTCCGACGGCATTCTGGCTTTTTGTCTTCCTGCAAAGCGGCGACTCAAGCCATGAATGCTTGTGTCTCCTCGGGGTGCTTGTACGACATTCCGACGTTTACGTTTCTCATACCTCAGACAGCGGCCGCCATTTTTGTTCTCAGCCGTCTACTGTGGATTTAGCGAGGGGAAAAAAAAAACCCACGAAGAAGGAAGGTGATCAATGGAGACCGAGACATCCAGTCAGTATTGGATCCATTTGTATCCTATTCTGACCTCTGACCTTTGACCTTAACCCTTAGGAGATCCGGAGGCTGATAAAGGAGAGGAATGACAGCTCCAAGAACGTCACCAAGACCATCATCACCAAGAGGTACAAAAAAACTCAAATACTGAGATCCTGCCTCTCGCTTGTGTCAGCTGGGATAGGCTCCAGGTTCTTAGGTTCTAAACCTCACCTTTGGTCAGGAGTTCTGGGTCTGCCAGTGGATCTAGGTTCTATACATCATCTCTGGTCACTTACTCTGGGTTTATCAGTGGATCAGGGTTTTAGACCTCAACTCTTTTCAGGAGATCTGGGTTTAGCAGTGGATCTAGGTTCTAAACCTCGTTTATGGTCCACCTTATCTGACACACAATAAAAGCAACAAATTTCTGAGGAACTGAACCGACAAACCACTAAAATCGGACGGCAGTGAACCGTTTCTCTGTGTTTGTTTAGCTACAGGAACCAGTACCCCATCCTGGGTCTGCTGGGAGACGATTACCAGAGCTCCTCAACCCTGAAAGAAGCCCAGACCATCGTCATCGAGCGGACCGGAGAGGTGATCAAGCAGGTATGAAGGAGCTTTTAGAGGGATGTAAAAGGCTAGAACCTGAGGATGACTTCCAGAGAAGTTTATCTCTGAGCCTCGAGGCCAAACGGGTTTCGTGACGAGAAAATGGAGTTTAGTTCCAAGGAAGTAAAGGGAATGAAAATTAACTGGAATTTGAGGGACCGGTTCTGCTGCTGGAAAGGTTCAACAAAAGCCTGTTGGAAGCAGAGAATCTCATTTTGTTCTGACTTTGAAACTTTAGAATTTGATCGGCGCCGAAAAACTACAAACCTTCAGACCTGAACGTTTGAAAATAGGAACTTCACTCCAGTACCAAAACCCAGAACCTACGTCCTGCTGTCATTAGCTACCTCGGTTCTTCTCTCCCGGTTCTGATGACTAACTGCTCTGTAGGCCCGCGTGCATCTGACCTCACCTTTTTTATTCTTTAGTTCCTGTCATTGGTTCAAAAGTCCAAACCATCCCTAAAAAGCTCCGACAGTAAATGGTCCGGTTTGATCCAGAACGTTTTAGGTTTTACCTGCAATTTAGCTCCAGGTCAAGTCCAGAAGTTTGGACCAAACGAAGGCTTTGGGAAAAGCATCCAGATGTTTCTCGGAATGATCCAAAAAAGCAGAAAATTCCTGAATCCGTCTCCTGATGCGGAACAAAATTTAGTTTTATTGTAGTTTTTTTTTTAATATAAAACAATGGTTTTCAAAGGTTCTGGCGTTTTTGAGTTAAAACGCCAGAACCTTTGAAAACCGGTTCCAGGGTTTAGTCTTATGGAAACACTATTTTAATAAATGCTGTTCTTCATGATATATTTTCAATGTCTTTACTTTTTATGTAACTTACTGGGGGGTTGGTCGCCCGCTCTACTCGCTCTAGGTTTAAAAAAAAAAAAATGGACTGGGATGATTTCGTATTTTTAATTACGTAAGAAAATAATATAAAATAATGATCGTACATCATAGAGTAATACTAAAATTGTTGTTGGGGTTATTTGTTTTTTGAGACCGCTGCACTCTTTGAATATGAAGGAGCGATGATGCCACCTTGTGGCGAAAATGAATTGCTGCAGGTTTTTATCATCATGGGAGATTTAGGTTTTTTGGGCGAACTGTTCCTTTAATGTCCATCTATTGGAGACGTAACAGCTGTTATATGCGTTTATCTACAAACAGGAAATCATCATGACCCCTTAAAGACAAACTGTTTCTCTCCGACAGGAATGATCCAACGACGGGAAGACCCAGAAGTAACCCCTCCTCCACCCTCTGGGCTGCTGCAGGTGGTGGTGGTGGTGGTGAAAATCCCCCTCTCTAGATTTAGCTTCCAGGAAATTGCTCGTGTTAAGTGTCCTGATTGGGCTTTTTGCGGCGAGGGAAGGAAAAACCAGATGATGAAATATTTTCAGAGGACGCTAAAGCCGGGTTACGTGTAACCATGACAACTGGGGGAGGGGCCAAGAGGGCGTTTTAGTCTGTATACAAAGATTTCCTGCTGTTTTAATAAAGATAGGTACAACATCTAGCAAAAAATTGACCGGAGCTCAACATACATTAACATTTTTTTAAATGTAAGTTTTTTTTAAAGGAGTATGTCATGTGACACGAGGCTGCAGCTGTTATTAGTTCCATACCTGCCTGTCAGGTGATTTATACGTGGACCTTATCTTCACTCAAGCTGACAGGCGTGTGACCTTCACTGTTTATGATTAAATGTGACAGTATGGATTAGAGGTGTTCCGATCGGTCGGTGCCGGGAGGCCAGGTTTGATGTAATCGTCAATCGTTCATAGCAGCCTCACTCAGCCGACTAACTTCCGACTAACTTCCGGTACACGCTAACCAAACATGAGCTACCAGCGCTCCAAACATCTTGCGAGTAAACCAGAAAACACAAAGTTCACAATTCGTAACACCAGTTAGGAACAACCCCGAAAACGTCTGGCAAAACAAATTTTATCACCCCGACGAACATAGCAAGTTTCGAGAAGCTAATGTTGGCAGAGCGGCTAAAGCTAGCGATAGCACAGAGCCGGCCACGAGACATGAAGACCCCGAACGAGGCTCGGAAAGTTTTATTTTCACTTCGAATTGTCACACAATCGGTTTTAAGAAACAAACGGCGAGGAAGACCGAGCTTACGGTAATTTCAACAGGTCAGAATACCTACACAATGCCGACCTGCCTTATTTCCACTGTAGTCCTCCAAAACAACAGATCCTCCGATCGACATATCATTTCAGTTTTAAAACTTATAAATTAAGAGGATCGCATCCCACCGCAGAAATCAAGTAATCGTACCCGTCCGTTTAGCATGTCAGACTCAAGCCCCGCCCCTCTACAAAGTTTCATGGAACTCGGTTCTGTAGTTTTTGCAGAAATTGTGGAAAATGTCCAAAAACGCACAGAATCCGGACCTAATAAAGGAAAGGCATAAAAAACTTCTTCAGTCCTGGATCCTTTGATCGGATCAGCTCCAAAATTGAATGGGTTCCAGCCCGACCAATTTTTCGCTTAATCATGTCGAAATCTGTTCCGTAGTTTTGGGTTAATCCAAATGGGCGGACCTTCACCAAGGACAGACACATTTTCGGTCGCCACGTAGCTCCTATGACGCCAGACTGACATCAAAAAAAAAATCAAACGAGAGTCCGATCTATTACAACACTGAGGTCAAAGTTCAGGAAGTATGTTTTGCTTTTATTTAGTCAGGGAATAGACCAAACCCCAGCCGCCGTCCAGTTTTCCGTAATGCCCCTTCAGACGAGGGATGAGCCTCAGAGATCCTGAGATCCACCACAGCCCCGATCCACCGCTCTACATGTACATATTTATATATATATATATGTATAATTATATATTAGTACGAAGCTCTTTCCAGGAGAACATCTGAGTTCTGATCGTGTCCTTTTGGCTAAATGTGTGTGTTTGTGCTGGGGTGTTTGGGTCCGTGGCTTCCATGATGGAGTGGTTCTGGGTATGTGAGCAGAGCCGACTCTGGCGGGTGTCGGTGGGTCATTGATGTTTTTGGACCTGCGCACGTGTTTTTATGGGGTTTCAAGATGGTGGAAGAACTTTTTAAAGCACAATATGACGTAGAACTGTTTGTGGACTTGTTGTCCCTCCAAACGAGGGTGAATGTTGACGGTTTCCTGTCCACTGGGGGCTTGGCTTTCCGGCGCCGCCGCCTCTTCTACTGATCTGCAGTTCGGGTCAGAATCATTATGGTTTTTTAGAATGAAGCCAATCAGAGCAGAGGATGAAAACGATTTTAATCAGAACAATCAGCATTGGGTTCTACTGGAACCAGACCAGATCATCAGCATACTGACGAGCTTCCGGGCATCTAGGATTCATGCTTTCCCGCCGCAACAGTTCCAGGACTGGTTCAGTGCCAGATTTGGAACCGGTTCATTGCGTTTCCGTAGCAAAGGAAGATCTTAAGCTGCAGAAACAAGAACCAGTTACGTCGGCGGCGAGTGGAAGGATTAGCATAACCTTTAAAACCTTTTATACCAGCAATGAATCGCATAGATTGATGCTGTTTTAGCTCAACAATCCAAAGTAAGATGATTAAAATGCTTTCAATGGTTTTGATTTTCCACATTTGGTCCGTTTTAAAGAATTTAGAGTCGAATCCCCCGTCACCGCTTTAACTGGACCCGTGTTTTGAGTCCGACCGGAAGAGCCGCCCCAGTGGACACAGATTCTGTCGGACGTCTTTGTAAATATGTTGACTTTAACGGGACCTGAAGTGTGTTAGCGTGTTAGCGTGTTAGCATCCATCTGGTCTCCATGCTGTCAGGAAATCCTGCCTTCCTAATTTTTTGGCGGTGAATAAATACGTGCGTTTGGATAAATTAAGTTCTTGTAGTCAATCTTCAGATGTCTGAATTTATTTTCTAACTATTTTCTTAAAAGTTTGTTCCGCTGTAGATCCTCTGTGACGAGAAACGTTTCCGCTGTGATTAAAATAAAGATTGAAAGTTCGTAAAAGTCCATTAGTTTTGTGTTTTTTCCCAACAAACGCCACAAGAATTGATCGATATGATCGAATTTAAAGGGGTCAGTAAAATTATAAATACGCTATTTTCCTTTTTTGAGTCTTGTTTTATGTCTTTAACTTAATTTTTATTACAGGTTTAGCTTAATTATTAACTATTTTGAATGAATTTCTTCCAATAAGTTCTTTCTGCTGAATGAATCCCATGAAGAAGTAAAAATCTAAAATAGTTTTTTGTCACGTTCTGTTCCTCAAAGGTCAAAGGTTAATTTAACATTTTAACATTATGAAGAAGTTATTGAAGTTGTCCCTGTTATTTACATATATATATATATATATATAACCAACATTACCTGAATTGAAATCCGTGTCCAGATCTGGGAGGGTTCCTGTGATCATAAATGAGTCCAGCAGAGGGAGCCAGAGACCCTCAGCTGGCCCCTCCTCCTCTCTGGTGGGGGTCCGGGGTTGGAGCTGATGGAGCAGGGACCCAGAATGAGGTCATCTCGGCTCTGGAGGGCTCGGCTCAGTTGGCTGATCATCAACCCTGATCCTGCAGCTCAGACCGGCACCGGACCGATCCTGACACACGGCAGGAAGTAATAGATTACATCGGAATGGATTACTGCCACTAGATTTGATTACAGTTAATGAGATTCTGGAAAAGACAATATGTGAGACCGAAAACACTTCCTCTTTATTTTGATGTAGTTTAAATTTGAACGGATCCTCTAATATGTCAGAACTTCTCCGGGTGAACAGGATTTATCCTCACAGCGGGTCGAGGACAAAAACATTCCCTTTCAAACTGAAACGTTTGCAGCATTTATTTTATTAAACATAAAAATGTGAAGCCGAACAATTCAGTCAATCTGTAACTGTGGCAACGAGGAAACTCCTAATGCATTAATGAAATATTATTATTACTGATATTTATAATCATACTATTCATACCAATGTTTCACTGAGGCAACGTGACGATTCAGTCCAGGTTCATTCAGTGAAACAGTCCAGGTTCATTCAGTGAAACAGTCCAGGTTCATTCAGAGAAACAGTCCAGGTTCATTCAGTGAAACAGTCCAGGTTCATTCAGAGAAACAGTCCAGGTTCATTCAGTGAAACAGTCCAGGTTCATTCAGTGAAACAGTCCAGGTTCATTCAGTGAAACAGTCCAGGTTCATTCAGAGAAACAGTCCAGGTTCATTCAGTGAAACAGTCCAGGTTCATACAGTGAAACAGGAAACGGTCCAGGTTCATTCAGTGAAACAGGAAACGGTCCAGGTTCATACATTGAAACAGGAAACGGTCCAGGTTCATTCAGTGAAACAGGAAACTGTTCAGGTTCATACGTGTCATCGTCAGCCAAACAAACTTTTTACATACTTTATAAAGTTAAACGGCTGTCAGCAGTAAACATGATACAAACAAATCTTTCTGCACCATCAC
>VRLP01010001.1:0-10924 GCA_009660295.1 Lophius piscatorius
CATTATTGATCTAACTGTTCAAACTGACCTTTGAACTGCTGAGAGATGTTCTTGTCTCCATTGTCAGATTTGTGCAGCTCTACAACTTTTCTTTGCTCCTCATCGCTGTGTTCTCTGGTCTTCATCATGGTGAAGAACCTCAGAGAGAATCAGGCCTGTGTCACCTCATATTTATACCCCAGTCAAACAGGAAGTACCTGTTCACCACTTCAGAGTTCCTGCTCACACAGGTGAAGATTGAAATATTATATAGGACTGGAAATATGTTTTAGTTATCTTTTAATCACATTAATCACAGGATTTCAGAGGGGAGATAATAATTGTGGAACACCTTTTGGAGGAAAATATTGATTTTATGTTAAGAAGGTAATCTGTTTTAAAACATTTTTTAATCTTACTTGACTTAAAAGCTAGATTTTTGTGAATAATTTAAATCAAAGATCACGGGTATCGATAATAAAGACATTGTTGCGCTAATTTATTTTTGGGTTTTTTCATTTTTTTTTCAAGGTTGCAAACAATTCTGGAGAGTTCCTGTAAAAAAGTATCTGACTCATCCGGAGTGTCTGTGAAATAATCTAGAATGAAGGTCCGTCCCAGCAGACACAATCCAGGCCATCATCAGAATCTTTTTGGACCCTACTGATCCACACTGGCTCTCAGTGACAGCCTGACCTTTCACCTACTGCCGTTAGAGCCTGCCTTTGATGCCCCAACCCCCCCCCTGGGGAACCATCGTCTTAACGTTCCTTTCAATGTGAAAATCTCATGCGTGTACAAAAATGCAGTAAAACTCTCTTATCCACATTCTTCTTCTTATCATTATTAATAAAGTTGAATAGTAATAACACTGTAATAACAACTATTACACATACAACTCCAGAGTGATTAAAAACGCTGGAAAAAACGTATCACGAAGAAGATATGATCGCTGAATAGATCAAACGCTCCTTCCAGTTTCCACGAGTGACAGCTGAGGGATATTTGGGATTATTTGTTTGTGTGAAGAGGACGAAGGCTGAAGTTAAACATCCGTTATGCCGTTACTCACAGCAGTCGTGGTGAGGATGCTCGTCTGTGTCGTCTCCACAGTCGTTGACCTCGTTGCACACCTTCCTCTGACCGATGCAGCGTCCGTTCCCACACTGGAACTGATCGGACGCACACGGTGGACTCTCTGTGGGGAGATAGGAGGATGGATCTGTCAGACAGCGGATACTTCTCCGACAAACGCGGCGGTATTCATACGGCGAGCTAAGAGCTGCGTCTCTGAGGTTTAAAGATGATGCTGGCTTCAACAATCTCGTTCCATCCACACTTTCAGAATTTCATCCCGAACACAGTTTGTATCAAGCAGCTGGACTTTGTTCCCCCAAAAAGAGGCGGTCTCGATCCGGAGAGAAAGAGAGGGTGCGAAGGAGAGAAGATGAGAGAGAGAGGATGAGAGAGGGTGAGAAAGAGAGGATTAGAGGGAGAGAGAGGATGAGAGAGAGGGTGAGAGAGAGAAGGTGAGAAAGAGAGGGTAAGAGAGAGAGAGTATGAGAGAGAGAGAGGATGAGAGAGTGTGAGAAAGAGAAGATTAGAGGGAGAGAGACGATGAGAGCGAAAGAGAGAGAGAGAGGCAGAGAGAGAGAGAGAGAGAGAAAGAGAGGATACGAGAAGAGGAGAGGACTGACGTCAGTCACTCATTGGTCTACAGGCCTTTCAATCATAAAGTCCAGGGAGACTCCGCCCACGTATGTGATGATGATGATGATGATGATGATGATGATGATGACGACGACCACACTACTTAGGTATGTCATCAAACGTAAACAACGGAGAAAAAGGCTGGACCTGGGTTTGGACTCGCCTGAGGGTTGATCCACCTCGTGTGTCGGCTGACCTCAGACACCGTTTACGGCGCTGTGATTAAAGCGAAGAGGATCGCTTCCATGTGTTTGGAAATTAATTCTCTGGATTAGTTCAAACATTCCAATGTGGTTAGTTCACTGAAAAACTGATGAAGGTTCAGACTTTATCTTATAGAGACTCGATCAGACAGAGATCCGAACCGATCCAACGTCTGGTCCCACCCTCCTCAACATCCTGCTCTTATTTCATCTCTGACTCCGCCCCTCACAAACGGTTGTTACTCATCAGAGACGCGTCAGAGTGTTTGAGAGTGTCGGGGGTTTTCACCTACCTTCATCTTCCACCTGAGTCCGTTATCAAACCTCCGTTTAAAAAAGTCATTTAGGCTGGCATCGGTTTTTAACAAAAAAAAAACGAGTCCTGGGTCAGGTTAAATCCTTACAAAGCCCCCCATCCCCTGCGTTGTACCAGCAATCTCCCTGGTTGAACTCCTCACCATTAAATGTGACTAATTATTAATCTCAAACATCCATTTGTTTTCCACCAAAAAAAACTCAAAATAGTGAGTAAAGTATAGTGAAATATATATAAATATACACACAGACTATATATATATATATATATATATATATATATATATATATGTTGTAGATTCATGTGTGGCAATGTGGACATAATCAGACATATGATTGGGAATAAACAGTCAAAGGTCAGTTTTGCAGTAAAGCTCCCCCTAGTGAGTGAAATATGAACAGTCAAATATGACAAATACAAGAAGGTTCACATGAGGTCAATTTAGACTAAATCGGACCAATGGTGAAGAAGTTCTGCCTTAAAAAAACTGTGTTTTTCATAAAAAGGGCTCCCCCTAGTGAGAAAATAAGAACTATTGAGAGTAAAATGTAAACCCTTAGAGTATAAAGAGATACTTGAAACATCTCCTCTAGTTGAATCATGTGGACCAAGTTTGGACTTGGTTGTTCTAGAAACTGTGATTCTGGAGATGAAGCTCCTCCTACTGGCAGAAACATACAGCTGACCTTCCCCCAAACGATCCATGAAAGCGTTTCTGCGGCGATGAAGAATCCGTAATGTCTCCTCTTTATAAGGATTGGAATGAAAAACATTGAAAGAAATGACTTTTGAAGTTTGCAGGAACGTTAGGATTCAAGAGGTTTAACCTTCATGGCCCGGAACCAAAACACAAACTTTCCATCCATCGTTTCCCTCCGTCTCCTTTGTGCGTTTATTCCTATCCTGCCTCTGAGGTTTGTCTACATGCAAACGCATCGCTTCACAAACAAAGAGAGGAGCCGAGTCTCTCGGCAGAGGAGGTCTGCGATGAGCCGTCGCCATGACAACGAGTGAAGTTCTTGTTCTATTCGGCTTGTAAACAGAAACAACAACAAGACAACAGCCGCCGTCTCACCCGTTTTCTCACAGCCCTCTTCGTCGCTGTGGTCGGAGCAGTCGTCCTCGCCGTCGCATCTCCACGACAAACGGACGCAGCGTCCGGTTCCGCAGCGGAACTGGTCGGCGGTGCACATGGACGTGGCTGCGGGACGGCGTTCAGACACACGTTACAAATCCCTCCGGTCTGGAACCAGATCCGCTCCGTAATAATTCCGGTAAAAAAAAGTTGCTACTTACTGCAGTTCTTCTCGTCCGATTGGTCGTCGCAGTCGAATTCGCCGTCGCACCTCCAGCCGGAGTTGATGCACATCCCGCTGCTGCACATGAACTCCACGGATCTGCAGGGCTGATGGGAAGCTGCAGGCGGAGAACGACAGGAACAAGATCACCGCGCCGTAAAAAAACTAAACGCCATCAGGGCCCGAAGGTCGCAGGTCGGCGGACTCCTTCCACCTGCTGCATGAAAACTTCTTTTAGGCGGAGAATTATTGTGTTTATAACCATGTGAGGAGAATCCACTGGTTCTGAAACGTGATGGCGCCGCTAGGCGGGTTCACATGGACCCCTGACAGAATAAAATCAGGAAAAAAAGGTTCATCGGTAAGAAAACGCTGCGTGTAAAGTCTCCTCTAGTAACATGACTTCATTCCTTTGGGGGGGGGGATGAATCCCACAACGACCGAGTGGATCAGAACCACCAATTTCACGAATGACGCTATTAAAGAGGTTGAAGACCCGTCAGTGGATCCGGGTTTTCAGAATAAAAGCGTGTGATGAGGAGCTAATAACCTAATGATGAGTAAAGTCGTAATGATGTAACGTTAGTCGGAGTAAATCCACTCTGAGGTACCGACAAGGCTTTGATGTTACCTTTTCCTCTCTCGAGAAACACGGGTCATTATCAGCTGTTTGTCTTAAAAAACAGAAAAAACTGCCCTGATTGATTGACGGACGCCTGTTGACAGCTCGTCACATGGTCCTGCTCTTCGTAGAACGTGTCTCAAGGTGACCTCTGCTGTGTTTTAACACTACAGAATAAATAACTACATTATTATTATTATTACTGGATTCAGGGTCTGGGCTCCAAAATATGTTTTCAAGGGAAACTTAAAAAACTTGATTTAGTGGATGGGATGACGATGTGGTTTGAATACCTTTCAGGTTTCTACCTTTGTCTCTGTCCCCGTCCATAATCACTTTTAACCCTTTCCAGATAAGACACTTTTGGAGTTCTTTCCTGCAGTAACTCATGAATGAATGCATGAACCTGTGTGAGATTTTACCTGGAGGAAACTTTTGTGTCGTGACTCGGCGGAGCAACGACAATAAAGTTCTGAGAAATCTGAATACATCACAGATGCTGTTACAACATCTTAAAAATGGACGTAGGCCTGGCCCGGCGGAGAGGTCATCCTGAGGGTCATCAGACCTTCACAGGAGGTTTTGACCCTGCATTCACCGACACTCTCTAGCCGTCGGATCTAAGCCGAATTAATTATTGCCGGGCTTCTTAGTCGTGTCCCTGGTGGCTGATATCAGGTCCAATCTCACGACAACCAAGATGGAACAACCCGTTACCATTCACCAAAACTTTTAAGAAGAACAGATCCCTGACCTCGCAGAACTCCTTTCTGCTAATCTCTTCCGCCACAGCGGATCATCTGCTTCTATCTTCAGCATGCAGTTGGTTGTCACAAGGATCTCAGGGTTAAACTCAAGAGTTTGTTGAACATACTGTCAGCCGAGATCGTAGCTGCGTGACTTCTGGCTCTCCCACCAAATCTCTACGTGGGATCTGATCACAGAGAGGCTCAGACTGGCAGCAGATGATGATGTAGGTGGACGGGAAGATCAAAGCCCAATCAAACATAAGCATCTTAACTCCGGAGGGTTCGTCTTAAACTCGTTTCCCACGGACAACACGAGTCTGTTCTCATCAAAGCTATGGTGGGCGTCAGATAAGGGGGGAACAAAATGACAATCGGGGGACTGCAGAGGAAGAAACGTCATAGAAAAAGAAGAAAAGAGAGAGAGACGCTGTGGAGCGGGAGAATTCTCTATGGTGGCTTATCAGCCGGGCGAGAGAAGAGAGAGATGATCAAAACAGCAGGTGGCTCTCCCATAGAGGGAGATAAAGACGGGAGAGAGAGAGAGAGAGAGAGAGAGAGGGAGGCCCTGAGAAAGAGTGTGGGATGCCGACAAACACACCAACACCAGATAAACTCAAATCATTCTCGTCCTTATCTCTCTCTCTCTCGCTCTCTCTCTCTTCCTCGCACAGACGTAAACATTCCAACTACGCCTTTTCATCTCCTCGGCTCTTCAGCCAGAAACAGAAACCGGTAACAAGACATGGAAGAGTGAGGGATTTTGTGGGCGTATAGATATGATGGAGAGAGAGAGAGAGAGAGAGGGAGACAGACAGCGGAGACAGAGACATAGAGAGAGACATAGAGAGACAGACAGAGACATAGAGAGACAGACAGAGACATAGAGAGACAGAGGAGACATAGAGAGACAGACAGAGACATAGAGAGACAGAGGAGACATAGAGAGACAGACAGAGATAGAGACAGACAGAGATAGAGACAGACAGAGGAGACATAGAGAGAGAGCGACCTCCTCTCTAACAGAGCGTCCTTCATCTGTCTGGAGCGTCAATGCCAAGGAATGCTGTTTGAGGGTGGCCAGTCTTACTCCTCTGAGGAATGCTTTACTATGTGTGTGTGTGTGTGTGTGCATGACCACAAACTGTGTGATCTTCAGAGGGAAAAATTTGTCCTCACACTTTTTCAGACACCTCTGATGTTTGGAACAGGTGAGGGGACATCTGGTTGATCTGAACCTCAGACGTGAGGCAGCAGCGGAGATGAAGTACTCAAATACTTTACTTGAATAAAAGTACTATAAAAACACCTAGAAGTCAGACC
This sequence comes from Lophius piscatorius, assembly GCA_009660295.1. Classification (NCBI taxonomy): domain Eukaryota; kingdom Metazoa; phylum Chordata; class Actinopteri; order Lophiiformes; family Lophiidae; genus Lophius; species Lophius piscatorius. The sequence goes on from VRLP01010001.1 coordinate 6,198, forward strand.
TACACTGTTGTCCCTGACAGCAAAGATATGTTTCCCCCGAAAAGCCTCCAATCCCCTGCGCTGTACCTGCAAGTCACATTAAATGTGACTCATCAATAATCTCAATAATCAATAAAACATTCCATAGTGACTCAACCTGACTGTTTCTATGACGTCATCAGTCTGTTCTAGGATCACATCCCAGAGTGACTCAACCTAACTATGTCTATGATGTCATCGGTCTGTTCTAGGATCACATCCCAGAGTGACTCAATGATGAAGATAAAGACAATTAAATTGTTTTTCTGAGCTCAGCAATAAAACAAGACAGATTTACTTGCGTTGAATCATAGGAGTTAAATTTAGACAGTTGGACGGTTCATTACTTACAGACGTGAAACTGTGCTTTGCAAAGTAAAAAAGCCCTGAGTAAAGGGAAATATGAACAATTACAGTCAAATCTGAAAAAATTATATGAGATAAATCTCCAGGAGTCGATTCATTTGCAGCGAATTTGGGCTGAATCAGAAGAACGGCTCAGAAGTTATGGTCTGAACACTTTTGAGGAAAATGCTGCCCCTCGTATTGGATTTATAAAACCGATCATTCCCAAAATCACTCCAGTCGCTTCCTCGTCTATAAGTACTCGAGTATAAGAAAGAAAAAAAAGAATTACTTTTCCAGCGATTGCGTAACAAATAAATGTGTTTTATGCTGATCAAGGGGAACTACTCAAAATATGAAGTAAAAAAATATGAGAACAAACATTTATAATGATCCACAAAGTATCTAGTAACTGAAGCTGTCAGACAAATGGAGGAGGTGAAATACTCAAGTACAAGTACCTCAAATTATTACTTAGTGTAGTACTTGAGTAAACACAATAAGTTACTATCAACACCTATCAGAACGCAATAATACAGCTAAGATGTGGTTGAGAGAGAGAGAGAGAGAGAGAGAAACTGAGGTACAGAGAGAGAGAGCGAGAGAGACAGACAGTGAGACAGAGAGTGAGACAGACAGTGAAACAGAGAGAGACAGAGAGAGAGAGAGTGAGACAGATAGACAGTGAGACAGAGAGACAGTGAGACAGAGAGTGAGACAGACAGTGAAACAGAGAGAGAGACAGAGAGAGAGAGAGACAGAGAGAGAGAGAGAGTGAGACAGATAGACAGTGAGACAGTGAGACAGAGAGTGAGACAGACAGTGAAACAGAGAGAGAGACAGAGAGAGAGAGAGAGAGTGAGACAGACAGACAGACAGGGAGACAGAGAGAGAGTGAGAGAGACAGACGGTGTGACAAAGAGACAGAGAGAGAGAGAGCGATAGCGAGACAGAGAGAGCAAGAGAGAGAGAGAGAGAGAGAGAGAGAGAGAGAGAGAGAGAGAGAGAGAGAGAGCGAGAGAGCTGCTCAGTCGACTTACTTTGCCATCAATTCTTAAAAACCTTGAAGCTCGTTACTGCAGATAAACATCAAAGGGAGAAACCATAGTGTGTGTGTATGTGTGTGTGTATGTGATAATGAATGTGTGTGAGTGAGTGAAAGAATGTGTGTGTGTGTGTTTTTGTGTCTGTATGTGTGTGTGTGTGTGTGTGTGTGTTTATGTGTCCACTGTTTTCCACTTGGTACAGATGCTGTAGACCAACAACCCACATCACAGCAGTTGCTCCAGAGATCTGCTGGGGCTCTAGTGAGGGACACGATGACGAGGGTCTAGTGAGGGACACGATGACGAGGGTCTAGTGAGGGACACGATGACGAGGGTCTAGTGAGGGACACGATGACGAGGCTCTAGTGAGGGACACGATGACGAGGGTCTAGTGAGGGACACGATGACGAGGCTCTAGTGAGGGACACGATGACGAGGGTCTGACATAATGACGACACTAGTGACTCTGTGACGAGGCACCAAATTCGGCCTAAATCAGACAAACGGTTAAGGAGATAAATGCCCATAACTTTCGGAGATAAATCTGCCCCTAGTGTTGGATTTATGCAAATGACCTTTCCCAAAATCAATCCAGTTCTTCCTCACATTAAGGTCTATATGGGAATAAAATTTGAAAATGATCCAGGAGACGTTTGTCGGGTTTTCTGCGTTCACGTGAAGGATCTTCAGCGGTGGACATGATGATGATGATTCCATAATATTCCAAACTTTTTGGGAAAATAATAAATGAAATAAACAATGAATGCAAAAACATCCATCATGAAAACCGCTGAAGACGCGTAGCTGTAGTTCTTTCCGTCACTTCTCCCGTCAGCTGGAGAAACCACTGAGGCGTTATTGTGGTCTAAAGTTGGACTTCCTGTTCTTCTGCGGCGCTGAAGCCTCCTAAACTCCAGCTGAACTGCTGCTGAGGGCTGGAGGACGTATGGTCGCGTGGGGACGCACGTGCGGGAACCTACAGCATGTGGAGCGCCGCCGCCGCCGCGGTGCAGGGAGGGAGAGCGAAGCAGGGGAAGGGGAGGGGATGGAAAGAGGGAGAGAATAAATCCGGTGTTTCGGAGGGTTGATCAGGCGGTGGCGTCTCATCTAGTTGGGTTCTCAGAGCGCGGCGGTGGAAACGGAAAACAGACGTTGACTGTGAGCGACGGGCTGCATCACTCACTCTGCTGGAGCAACGGGATTTCTTCTCTACTTGGGCTCACTCGAGTCAGAGTTAACTCAAACCCCGCCCCTCTGCTGGACCCTAATGACTGAACTTCCGTGTGAGTGACGGCGAGCTTACAGCAGTCGGACTCGTCCGACCAGTCGCCGCAGTCATCGTCTCCGTCACAGTGGTAGATGTCCAGGATGCAGCGTCCGTAGGCGCACTGGAACTCTTCCACGCTGCAGGTGGCCGCCATCACGTCCGAGGCTGCGGAGACAGACGGACCAGTTAGACAACAGCTGGAACGGAAACAAGAACCGGTTCCTGTCGTTTACATGCCGACCCAAATGGAGTTTGATTCATGGAGCTGGAGACGTGTCTGGGATTAGTCCACCAGTTAGACGTTGCGTCCTGACTAGTTGACACGGTGACACGGCCGTCGCCTCACTGATACAAGGAACCGGAATATATTATATAATGTAAGGGATATATTGTATATATTTAAATCCTATAGAAACATCGGGTCGGCGCTGGTGACCGGACTAACGGACCTCGAGAAGCTTTGCTGTGTTGGCGAGTGACTCACGGCAGTTTTCCTCGTCCGATCCGTCTTTGCAGTCCGAGTCCCCGTCACAGTACCAGTGCTCGGCGATGCAGCTGCCGTCGGTGCAGCGGAACTCCTTGTCCGAACATTTACGCATGTCTGGTTGGGAGGAAAAGACAATGAGGTCACGTCATCCTGTACATACATATAAAAACCTGGCGTGAATACGTGCTTGTACTCACCACACTGTTCGTCGCTGTTGTCTCCGCAGTCGTTGTCGCCGTCACAATGCCACAAGCTGCGGATACAGTAACCATTCTGGCAGTGGAACTCGTCTTCCTCACACTCCCGGGGGGCTGCAGAGACAAGAAAGGCAGGATTCAGGGGACGGAACTCACAACAGAAGCAAACAGACGAGACCAGAGGCAGCCACACGTTGTTGTGATTACATTGGGGGTCATGACCTTTCAGGACCGGGTCAGAGAGAAGAGTTGAACTGAACCCTCCCTCAGCTGGAGGTTAAGATCTCAAAGACTAAAACCTGGAATGATTCGAGACCCCATTCAGTTTCAGGACTGCTGGGTCGTCTGACGGTGTCAGTCCTTTGTCGTTTTGTGGCGCAGTCAACGAAGGATCATGAGTGCCGATAAGCCCCGCCCCCTACAGGGGTCGCACGATCAAAAGGTTTTCTGGCGTGTCAGAAAGTTTGGCAGGGTCTCGACTTCTTTCTCACTGCGTCGTTATAATAATAAAAATAAGTAATGAGTAGTCATAAAGTAGAAAGTTCAGTTTGTAGCTAGTAAGAAAGGATGAATAGGAGAAGTTCGCAGCTGTCAGAGCGGCGCTAGCTATAAAGTTAACAGTCTATACAGTCAAAGGTAGCTCGCTTACCCACAATTCTCTCTGCTCAATAGCCCAGACATACTGTCCACGGCGTTCTAGACACCTACGAGTCCAGGTACGCCGGCAACTTTAAAAAAAAGAAAAAAGAAGAAGTCTCGGCACACAGGATGTCAGTGTGTGTGTGCGTACTTGTGTGTGTGTGTGTGTGTGTGTATATGTGTGTGTTTGTATGTGTGTGTATGTGTGTGTGTGTGTGTATATGTGTGTGTGTGTGTGTGTGTGTGTATATGTGTGTGTGTGTGTGTGCGTGCTTGTGTGTGCCTTCACGCATCCTGATCAGAGCAAACACATTTGCAATTACAACATGACATATACAGCGTTTTTACACGCCATGTAACAAATGCTCTGAAAAACACATGAAACAAAACCACCATAACGAGCGAATATAAAAACTTGAGATTCCTTCCAAGCGGAGACGCAAAGGCTGTGGCGGGCTCAGACATATTTTGGTTCAAACTACGATGGATTATTTGGAATGAGATGCAAAAAATGTCTTTGTTGTCCAAACCCTTGACATTTAATTCCAATTATTCACAAATATACATAAACAAAACAGTCATTACCTAAAAAAAATATTCCTTATCTCTGAAACATGTGGGCGACGTTTATAGGCATAATGACCTCCTGTTTGACTGGGGTATAAATATGAGGTGACACAGGCCTGATTCTCTCTGAGGTTCTTCACCATGATGAAGACCAGAGAACA